>JAOXYI010297481.1:0-10472 GCA_028566495.1 Lithophaga antillarum
CGATCTAAATAAATAACTACATGTAGTCTAAATTTCAAACCAGTTTGAAACTGGTTTGAGTTGGCACACAGGAAATCGATGAACTGGTTTCAAACTAAATCTAGTTCACTGACGACAAATTCGTACTTAGTTTAAAATGCGCGGTAGTTTTATACAAGAAGAGTTTTAAAATTTCAGCAAACTAGAAACCATTTTGTCATGTAGCGGCTATTTTGAATGCCAGATCAAGACAAAATCAAACCTTTTCGAGGTTTTAGTTCAATCAGCCAACTAGCTTCACAGTCGAAGATTTCTGAATGCCACATGACGGTCATATTGAATGCATGACGGCAATATTGAAAGTTAATTCAGCATAAAGTGGGGATAATTTGTCGAGGACCATCCATAGATCATTTCTGTAAAGTTTCGGTTCAAATGGTCGAGTAGTTTCTGAAAAGATTTTTGAGGTTTCAGCCGCTAGGAAATTATTTGCAAAATTTTAGTTTAATTGATCCAGCAATTTCACACAAGATTTCGGCCAATCAGAATCCAAAATGTTGCATACGGCCATATTACATGTTTGATTGGCACGAATTTAGTAAACACGATAGAAGACCATCCATATATCATTTCTGTAAGGGCCCTATGGTCAAACTGATTTACAGAATAGGGTTTTACGCAACTTCAGCAATTTTTAGCTATATTGTAGCAACCAGTGTTCTTGGCGGGGAAATCCGAATTACCTCGGAGAAAACCACTTACCTTCGGCTAGCAATTGTATAAAGTACCAGTCGAGTACACCTTCGTTGTTTTTTTTTTTTTTTTGTTTTTTTTTTTGTTTTGTTTTGTTTTGTTTTTTGATTACCAAAAGTCAGGTGCGGGCTCATAAATTGGAGTTGATAGCCTACAGTGATCTGTACAGGTAGATATTACCTATTGCCCAAAGAAGTCGGCCACCAAAACCTTCAAAATGGCCCAGTTGTTTCAGACAAGATTTTTGATATTTTGGCCAATCAGAAATCATAATGCTACATGTGGAGGTGTTGAATGTCAGATCGGCGGGAAATGAGAAAACTGTGTACAGGACCATTCATACATCATTTCTATAACGTTCAACTGGCCAAGAAGTTTCAGCAAAGAAGATTTTTGAAATTTCAGCCAGTCAGAATCTATTAGAGCAGCACATGCAGCACGAAATGAGAAATTCTATTGAGAACCATCCAGTAATTATTTCTGACAAGTTTCAGTTCAATCAGCTCTGTGGTTTCAGACGGAAAGATTTTTTACATTAAGTCAGCCACAAACTGATTTGCCCTGTTGAATCTGAAATTTTGTCATCCTCGATCAGCACGCATGGGTTTGCTCTCGGATACTAAAATAATAATATTCAAAGGGAAGATCAAATTTTTTCTGCTTATTCTCGAGTCGGTGTTTGAAAGTCCCACTGATTATCGTTATGTTCAGTGTCCAAGAGCAGAGCCCCTATGATCAGCACGAAATAATGAACCTTTGTAGAGTACAAGTCACGGATAATTTCTGCATTTGAACCAGCCAAGTGGTTTCAGACAGTAAGATTTTTTAAATTTCAGCCAATCAGAAACTGCTTTTTTCCTGTGCCGCTAAAATGATTGTTCCATTGGCAAAGAAATGAGGAAACCCTACAGCGGAATATTGATAGATCATTTCTACATGTATAAAGTTTCAATTCATTTGACCCAATGGTTTTCAATCAGAAGATTTTTGTAATTTTCAACCAATCAAAAAACCATTTTTCACTGTAGCGGCAGCATTGAATGTCCAGTTGGCATGAAATGTGGCTACTTTCTAGAGGACTATTAGAGGCTATTTTGAATGCCATATCAGAGGTTTTAATTCAATCAGACAACTGGTTTCACAGACGAAGATTTCTGAAATTTTAGCACAATTGACATCCTAATGCCACAAGGCGACCATATTGAATGTTAAATCAGCGAAATGAGGATACTTTGTCGAGGACCACCCACAGATCATTCCTGTAAAGCTTCAGTTCAATACGCTTAATGGTTTCGAGGAGAAAATTAAGATATGAATAATTAACGGACACGTTCGACGGACGCCAAGTGATCGCAAAAGCCCATATGACCTTCTCAAGGTGAGCTAAAAATCACTATATATATGAGAATAACAAAAATCATCCGATCCCTTTTTTTTCAAAATTGACAGGGTAACTAGAAACCCCATTATTAAACTTGGACTGTATATTGTGTCAAGGAACATACTGTCAAATTTTTAAAAGAATCAGTGTTCGTCGGAGAACAAAAGTTAGAGCCCGGAAACTCTCTGATGACAGACCCGTAACATAGTTCAGTCGAAAACTTTATTGCCTAATAGAAATTTTATTATATGAGTGAAACACCGTTCTCCAGAATGAAGAAATAATAACCATGAAAATTTAGTTCACTGTAAAGATATTAAATACCTCGTATAATACGATGAAATAATTCACCGTTCATAATTTGACAAAAGAATAGTGCACCACCACACATTTGAAAATATATTTTCTTTACTTGTGTTCTACTAACATCCACTATGATAATCGGCAGAATTACAAAATTCACAATATGTTTAACAAAACCGTTAACCTTTACAGTTATTTGATAGCTGGTATTAAATACACATTATAGTGTATATTAAAAAAAAAAGTTTAACATAGGATACAAATAACTGGTTTATATTTAATTTGTAGTATACAACAAAGTTCCTCATTAAGGTATTTATTGATTATTCATCAGACATTTTTTTTATAATAAAAACAAAATTTTTAAGTTTTCGTAAGTACGTTTCACCGAACTGAGTCACTCGCCTTTTAGTAATTATTTTCAAAACAGATAACAGAAGAAGAAAATAAATTTTAAAAAGTCGTTTAGCTATGTCTACGGCAACTTGATTCCATGACAAAAATGTCACTGCTTTTGCCATGTAGCCTGTGCTGATGTGGAATTTGACATTTTTGAGGTAAAATTAAAGTTTTCAGTAAGTATGAAATATCCGGTTTCTCCTGGCTGCAGACAAAAAAATTCTTTTGTATTATATTTATACCAGTACTTGAAAATAAAATAAATTGTTAGATTTCAGAATATCTGAAAACCTTTTCCTCCATGGTTAAAATAGGTTACAATGGGGAAAGCTAAAGATCCCCCGTTTTCACACATGAGTGGAGCAAAAACTGGAAATATAGTTAAAAATCCGAAATATACAACAGTTGCCGTAATGTTTTCACAATATCATTTTCAATAATTTATATTATTTACGCCTGGAATGTGTTTCAACAAGAATAAAATGTGAGAGACTCAGTTCGGTGAAACGTACTTTATTTCACTCCGTATATTTTAGACAAGGGAACTAACTCATTCCATTTTTTATTTTACTTTTTTTCATCTTTGTTTTAGGTGGTGAAGATCTGAAATAGCTGATTATTAGGTGTAAACTACATAAATTATGTTATGCTCCTATCCCAGTTTAGAAAAAACACAATTATGTGGCCTTCCATGTTTAACTTGTAACAAGATTTCAGATGATGAGGACCATCACAAAGGTATGTATAGTGCACTTGACATTTGAATTTGGTCTGTGGTCTTGACCTTGCAAACAGAAATGCAAGAATTAAATACTACAAACACACCCTGGTGGTTGACAATTGTGCGAAGTATCAAATGTATCCTATGATTTGTTCAAATCTTATACTCCAGAGGGGCAGACTTAAATAGTTTACGTATAAGAATATTTGAACACAGACTGTGACCTTGACCTTGGAGACAGAGATGTTGGGTTAAAATATGACACACCCTGTGGTAGTTAGCAACAATTATATATAATATCAAATATATTATCCACCCTGCTTAAAAGTTATATGCCGGACACAAAAAGCTGCAAGTGAATAGTGGCTTTTACCCGACCTATATTGTAAGTTGGTGAATGTGACCTTGCGGTCAACCACCCGAACTTTCTTTGCAACAAATCCTCTGGTGGTAATGCATATTGTACCAATGTTTCATGAAGACATCGTAGTTAGTTAAAAATTATAAAGCAAAAACGAATATTGTATAAATGTCCATATTTTGACATATAAGCTTTCGCTGTGATCTTGACCTCCAACATAACAGTTATATCGACCATGTGGTTTCTGACAAGAAGATTGTTGAAATTTCAGCCAATCAGAACATGTTATTGGCCCTGGCGTTCATGTTCATCTTCCAATCGGCATCAAAAGTATAAACATTGTAGAGGACTATTCAGTGAACATTCTTGTCAAGTTTGTTTCCAATCCGTCAATGTTTCAGAGGAGTAAGTGAAATCTGAAAAGCTAACGACCGACGACGACGGACGCCAAGTGATGGCAGGAGCTAGAATGACCCTTCGGGACAGATGAGTTAAAAATATAACAAAAACTACAAGTTGTTGAAATTTCTGCTCAAGAGTAGACACCTGCAACCTACACAAATCAGAAAAGCTGATCGAAAAGCTGATCCGAAATCTGCTCTTTTCTTTCATAATATTTACCCAAATTTGCCACACGTCCCGTCTATTATAAGTAGGAAATTATCGCCTCTTTTCCTCCTGGTGAGTAGTAGACTGCTGGACAGAAGAATAAAATTATTTTAATCTTTTTAGCGGTATTGACTGCCTTAGCAACCAGAAACCTCTATTAAGAGTCCTAGATTGGCATTGTGTTCTCATAAGTATCGATTAAAGAATGTCTGGTCCACGGTTCAGGCAAATAACATATAAAATCCATTGGACTGTAAAAATAGGTTAAATGTGCATCTTCGATGAGCTGTGTATGGACCAAATATGTTGCGTTACTGAGAAATATGGTTAACTGCAAACGAAACAATAACAAATTCGTAAAAATCAGTTTTCTTATTTTTTTTATATTTTTGTACAAAAATATGTTAAAATATCAAATTGCCTATATGGAGTATATCTTCTAACGTTTTTAAGTGTTGTTTTGGTTTTCTTTTTTTTTTTATGACTTTTTTTGATAAAGATCAAGTTATTCCTGTTGAATAAATCTTAAGACCGCTGTCAGAACACATGTAAGTTACCTGGTAAAATACAAAGCAAATGTTTGATCGACACAATATGGGTTTGCTCATATCGTATCAAATTTCGTCAACAATCTGGCATACTTTCGATGAAAAATAAGGGCCAATAAAGACATAAAGAAAAGAAAGGGTCAATTTGAGCCTGCCAACCAAGCCCATTTCCGCACACAAGAATCCAGTCAATTTTGGCAGCATTTCGTACGATAAAAAGTATAGTACACCGATTCTGAAACATGCCGTATAATATAAAGTACGCCAGGTATGCCAGATTCCTGATAAAGGAGTAGGTTCGATAAGGCCCTTATTTGGCCCCGTTTTTAACTGAATAATGAAGTCTTGTACTATAAGACTATATCTAAGGTGAAACGATAATAAGAGTTTATATTATAGTTTTTCTTGTAATGACGGCAAATACATGCCATTATGACAAATAGTGTTTGTTATCATTTTTTAAAGAAATCTTATGAAAAGACACAATTTTTAGTGGGTTTTTCGATTCAAAATATCGAGCGCATGCTTCGACATCTTCCCAAGGGTTTCTGAGTCCACGTCGCTCCCCACAAACTCTTGACAGATTACATGAACAATTTGCCGGTTTTTGGTTAGCGCTTCGTGTGTTACAAGTTCAGCAATAGTGACCAATGAAAATAACCGATACAAAACTGCTCTGGAAGTTTTCTAGCATGCTGTACATTATTTACGAAATTTTTATGAAATACGTACTAGATTTAACATAGAAGGGTTTACAAATAATGAAAGATTTGTTAGCAAGGTTTTGCAAGGAGCAACTTGGGCGCTAAATCACTTGAAATGGAAAGACGGGTTGTAAATAGGAAACGATTTGATTGGCTGAATTCTGATTGGTTCACATTAGCGTT
Organism: Lithophaga antillarum; assembly: GCA_028566495.1. Classification (NCBI taxonomy): domain Eukaryota; kingdom Metazoa; phylum Mollusca; class Bivalvia; order Mytilida; family Mytilidae; genus Lithophaga; species Lithophaga antillarum. Next base: position 5,942 of record JAOXYI010297481.1, read on the forward strand.
GATGAAGACCGGGAATTTACAAGCCGATTCTGTCAAGGGTTTGTGGGGAGCGACAGGGACTCAGAAACCCTTGACTTGGGAAGTTGATGCTTCGTCAAATTAGATATTTTATCAGAAGTAGTATCTGAATATTTAGTTTGTCGACGGTTGCGCTATATATTTCTTGAACACAAATGTGTGCTAAAAACACCAGTTTTTGTCAAATTGGACTGAAATTTCCATTTTAGACTCATTTTGGTGGTAAATTTTCGCCCGGTTTACGCAAGATGTACTAAAAAATTGTTCTATTGAAAGTTTCCACTTATTCATGGAGCAAATTGAAATGAATTTCATATTGATCGGAAATACTTTATTCTGGGGGCCAAATACGACCGTTACCGCACCTACGCCTTTAGTAGTGTACCCGACTTTTACGGGTAGACGGTTTGTGCACTTCTTCGTTTGCAAATTTGTATTCTTCACTTTCTTTCAGATGATACTGATCAATAAAATGATATCCTTCAACAATTTACAGTGTTTTATATCATTTAGTACCAGATCTGGAAAACACAAAAATATTGCAACAAGAAAATATGACTGTAATCATATAAAATTGAATATCAAATTTTGTTCTTTTGCATTCTTTTTGATGGATTTGATCATCTCACAATTGCCATTATTTCTTGGTGAAGATCACATCTTTCGTTAGGCAATGTGCGAAACAGCCGGGGGAAAATGCATCATTCAGTGGCGAGGATTTGTTTGTTTTGAAATTCTTTGTAGCCATTTCTTTCAAAACTGCATTAAGAATCTCCATAAGCTCTGTGGACCCACTGTGTATATGTTGTTTTAGCTGACTGTAAAGACTGCTCAGTAACCATCCGCCGGTTTTTGCATTTCGTACTGCATAATTATCTTGAAAAAAAAATGTAACTACATGTATTTTGCTAGAAGTTAAAAAATTCAAATAACAGTTTATACTTATAAATAAATAAGAAAGAATTATTGCGAAGGTCTGGTACATTATGAAACAGATTCAACCTGATAGCAAAATTTTAAACTTAGGTAATAATTTTTGAAATCCAGACAATCAATTATTCACACCAGTTGTACAGGGTACAAATTTCAATTGTAAAATGTGGCATATTGGAAATTTGACAATGCAACCAGGTATAATTTTGAAAGATTAATCTCCTGCTGGGTATCTATAATACATATGGATATCGTCAAAGACAAGAACAAACCTGTAACATGCTTCTTAATTTTTTCAATTCATTTCAATAACATGTAGGGAATTTTAGATTTTTAAACCAGAGCCATATAAAACCATTTTAATTATATGTCTCTGTTTAAACATACAGTCAAACATAAATCTATATTCCACATACCATCAAATCCCTATCTATTTACTTGTTCTAAACTTGTACTTTGTTGTGCTTTCTCTCAACATCTCCTCAAGTCAAGGGTTTCTGAGTCCACTTCACTCTTCACAAACCCTTGATAAAATAGGCTTTAAATTCCCGGTCTTCATCCATGCTAATGTGAACCAATCAGAATTCGACCAATCAAATTGTTTCATACTTACAACCCGTGTTCCCTTTTTGTGTGATTCAGAGTCCAAGTCGCTCCTCACAAACCCCTGCTAACAAGCTTTTATTTATTTATTTTTTTTTTTTTTAACTCTTTCATGTTAAATCTGGCACATATTTCATAAACATTTCGTAAATATACAACGTACCAGAAAACTTCCATGTCAATTTTTGTACCGGATATTTTCATTGTTTGTAGGGAGTGAAATGGACTCAGAAACCCTTTAACTTGGGTAGATGTCTCTCGTTTGCAGTTTCAACTCTCTAATTAATTGAATAAATTCATTAAAATGGAAAAAACACCAGTCAAAAACGAACTTCATGTCGTTTATGTTAGATTGGAAAGTCTAAGACACAAAACAACTTCTGAAGAAATCGTCCCAAGTGAGGAGGAAGTTTCTAGGTTTCTTTAATCATTTGCTAGACTTACTTGATAAAGATGCAAACATAAGAAGTGTATCTTCAGGACAGTCGATGACAGCTACTTGGTGTACAGACTGCTGTCCTTGTTCATCTGACGATGAATGTTTAGTGTCAGGCTGATCCATTTGCTTATTGTCGGAGTCCTCTATTTTCCGAGAGTCAGTGGTATCCATTTTAGGAGAAATGAGGTTATCACACTGGTGAGTAGCATTTGTTTTTTCCTTCCCGTCAGTTATCGTCACTGCATGACCCTCGTCCATGCCTAATACAGAGTCACTACTTGTTCTACATGCCTGAAATATTTACAAATGGATACATACTATATTGCCTTGGGTCGAATTCACTTTTGATAACAACGGTCTGAATCTCATTCGGAAGTAGACTTTGTTCTCTTACCGCAGGCAAGCTCCCTTCATATAACATCATAAAGTACGTTTCATCAAACTGAGTCTCTCACGTTTCATTCAAGCATTGACTACACTGCCAAACCAGTGACATTTCTGTCGTGAAATCAAGATGCCGTAGACAAAGTTTAATCACTTTTTCAAATTTATTTTCTACTTCTGCTGTCTGTTTTGAAAATAACTGCCAAAAGGAGAGCGACTCAGTTCGTTGAAACGTACTTTAGTAACTACCCAGCAGGCACCGTTTGGTCGAAAAAGGCGTCCGTATAACGTTGATATGGGAGGTTGAATCGACGTCGGTAAAAAGACATTGGATCAACGTCGATAACATCTTTCAGCGTCGATCCACTGTCACTTTTATGACGTTGATATCGTCGACGTTGGATGAACGAAAGGCTACTTATTCTTTTCATGTCGTTTTTACGTCGATCCAACGTCGGTGATATCGACATCGTAAAAACGACGTTGGGTCGACGTTTAAATGATGTTGTCGACGAATTTTCGACGTTAGTCCAACGTCGTGTTACCTACGTCGATTCAGTTTCCCATATCAATGTCGTATTAACATATTTTGGACAAAACGATGCCTGCTGGGATGACCTCTTGTTTACAAAACTTTTAATTACAGTATGCGAGGTTTCGATAAAAAATTGGAAGGTATGTGCTAAAGATATGGCCATGATTAATCTCCCAGTAAACTAGAAGAACTATTTTAGTGAACTAAAACATATGTCTTTCCTTCATTTTGAGGTAGACATCCCCGCTAAAGTAACTGAACATACAACAGTACTTTAAATCATATTAATTTCAGTTATAAGTGGATTACAAAATTCACTTCCATCCCTAAAGAGTCCCTAAAAATACCTAAAACTCCTCTTTACAACAAATTTGGGCAGGGGTTGCCCGTATCCGGCTGGTCTGGAAGGCATATGCCCGAAGAAGAATGCTGAAAACAAAAAAGGAGAAGGTCAAAGGGTGGCCTTTTTACGTGACACTGCGCAATGTCATACTACATTCGAGTTTCAGGTTTCAAGAAGCTACGTCAAAAGACAAAAAAGTCGTGTCCTGGACAAGAACATTCAACAAAAAAAGTACAAATATAACCTTGACCCCAAAGATCAAGATTAAGGGTGGCCATTTTTATATACTCGACACTCCGCAATGTCATAATGCATTTGGGTTTCAAGTTTCATGAACCTTTGTCAAAAGAAAAAAGTTCTTTCCCGAACAAGATTATTCTGAGAAGAACAAGAAGAATTCATACTAAAACAATATGTCTCCCATCGGTGAAGGGGAGACATAATTAACAGAAGTTCATTCAGCAGTTATCTTTTACGTAACAAAAAAGATCGAATTGTGTGACCTGAAAACAGCAATAAATTGATAAGAAATTAACAAAAATATATTTGACAGCGTTACTTTTCAGTCACGTGAATAATTTGAACCAACACAGCAAATTTCGTAGATCCAAAATTCGATATGTAAGGTAGTGTACAGTAAATATTTTCATTTGCAAGAGTATTAAATATTAATTTAAGATATATAAATATGGCAAGTGGATGGTTGAACAAATAAAGGAAGGGAGCAAGATATTTCCTTTGCGAGAAACCAAGGAGATTTTAAGTTTGCACAGAAAATAAATACAAACCTGAATAAAGAAAAGTTTTGGTTTATGTGCTAGTTCTTCACAATTGTCTTTATCAAACATTTCTACCAGTTCTCTTGTCTTGACATGTTTAGCATCAGTTCCTATCAAAACATGCTCCTTTATTTCGATATTATCTCTGGTTTCCAGCAGCATTTCTTCCCCATGTGTGGCAATGACACATATAAAACAGTCTGACCGTTTGTGGATATCTGTGAACTTGGATACTAGGGAAAAAAACACAAGAATTTTAAATGAAATTCTCTTCATTTTGAAAATTATTATACAAGTTATCCAAAGTGTTCTATTCTAAGATACACTTTGATTATTTATGTTCAATTTGAAATTAAAAGTTTTTATCAGATGTTCAAGTTCTTCCCATAATGATTTGTCAAGAATGCTTTTGTACATATTTTTAATTAAGAAATAATTCTTCCATGTCATGCTCTATGCTCATTTTAACATGGGTAGGCATTATATTTGTCTTTATT
>JAOXYI010297591.1:0-10471 GCA_028566495.1 Lithophaga antillarum
TTAAAAATTATGGCTGATGACCCCAACCGCCATCAAATATGGCTGCCACCGGTACTAAAAATAAAAAATTTGACAAAAAATTTCAAAAAAAAAATCGGGGAAAAATCATGTAATGGGTCAATTGCTACCAAATTTTGGGCAAATGATTAATTTATGATCCTCTTTAAGTATTATGGTTGATAAACCCAACTGCCAACAAAAATATCCGCCACTGTCACAAAAAATAGAAAATTTGAAATATTTTTGTAGAATGATTGTGTCAAATTAAATACTAACCTGAAGCCAATAGGAAACCAGGTGAGTGATACAGGCTCACTCAGGTGAGCTTCTAGTTTCTGTTGTTAATCTTTGGGAACCTCTATGGCCAGCAAGTGGTCTAAATTAATCCCATTTACAGAACTGTTTACTTCTACGATTTCTCTGTAGTTTGTTTGGATTTTATAGAAAAATATGAACTACAGTCATAGATCTATATTTTGTGGGGATTTTAGAGAAAAAATATGCACTACAGTTGTAGATCTATATTTTGTGGGGATGGACTGATTCGAGAAAAAGTTCTAAGATTGATTCAGTTTTTACTAGATTTGAATTGGATTGCTTTGGATCAAATGAAGTTAAGCACTGCAAAAACAGCATCAGATGAAGTATACAAAATGTGATACCGCTTTAAATGACTCTATATCCTTTAATTCATTGGATTTTTTTAAAAAGTATAAAGATCAAGATTGAACCTAATTTCGGATAAAAGATTTATTAATAAATTCAATTTATATTGAAAATAGGGAGCTGATCAAAATGGGTAAACAGATCTGCATTTACCTGTACAGACCAGTTTAGGTTATCACTTCAAAGGTGTGAGTTTGCATCTAACTTTGGGCAATAGCAAAAAGAAAGATTAAAGATGCATGTGACAAAGTTCACAATACAGGTGTATGGAGTTAGGGTTGATTACGGAGAAAATTTGGTATTTAACGCATTCTGCGACATCATATTGGACATCCTGGTTTGCAACACCATAAAGAGAATAGGGATAAACATTTAACAAGAAATAACAAAGAAATGAAAAAATCTTCCATTCTCATAAATGAAGAGTTAAAAATGCCAATTTTGGATCAGTTTATCCAAGTACTTATGATGTTCCAAAAATTTATGTACCATGGTATATTTACTTGATAAAATAAATGTGCCTATGCTCTGACAGTATCACGTACCAGGACATCCCAAAGATTATTGTAAAAGTATTAATATTTGTGGTGTTTTAATTTTCACGATTTTCATGGCAATCTAACTTCCTCTAAAATAAATAACCCTGAAATGAAAATTTTTATATAGACTTTAACTAAAGAAATTAAAGAATAGTGAAAAACTGTACACTCTTATAGGAAAACAAAATTCCGCGAAAATTGAATCGGCGAAAAATAATACTTTTACAGTAGTAAATGTAGAGCATAATCACAGAACTTTTTTGGACCAAGCGCGAGCTTCATACTAATCTGTATTCCCGTATTGACTTGCTTATGTTTATGGATTTTCTCTGACTTCCTCCATCAATAAAAGTAGTTACCATGATATAGCAGAAAAATTGCAGATCAATCGATGAAGTCGGTCAGTTAGTTAATAGAAACATACAGTTCTGGTTGGTCGATTTAATAGATTTTTGGGGGGAACATTTATTAGTTCAAAAGGCAGCATAGTATCACATGGTCACAATTATTTTCCACCGTGTAATATATACCATTTGTTTAATTCTCTGGCTGTGAACAATTTTTGATTATACATGGTCTTTGAAAAATGATATTCAGTGAACAGTTCTTTCAGTTTGGAAAGGGCATGTTAAATTATCTGCAGATTGGATTGACTAGGTTTTGGATGTATTCCATAGTAAGGGTGAACAATGGTATGGTTCCATAGCAGCAAGTAATAGGGATTTGAGGAGTTAAACTGGTAAAAATGGACAATTTAAGTAAATAAACATAACACTTTAGTGTATAAAGTTAAAGGACAAGGTAGGATTTTTTGGCCCTTTTTTTGAAAATGTTCAAATGAAGTGCACATAGTGATATTTTTTACCTAAAGACTCTACTCTTAAAGAAAAAGAAAATTTTGAAAGTCAGATTTGTCAGAATTGGGTCACAATGACATCACAAAGTCTTTGCTAGTTACAATTTCTTAGCCAATTCTTAAAAATGACATTTTTCAATAGTTTTTGACAAATATAAGCAGACCTGAGTACACTAATATATTTTTCCACATAATGTAACAGTGCAATGTTTATGTGTCCATCAAATATTTTTGTGGTACTTGCATTTGCTCATATTTAAAACAGCCAAAATTTGTTAATTTTATTGCCGTTTTTGAATTTTTTTTAAACTTTTGTAGTTTCTGGTCATTTTCCTGCATGCGTTTGAACAGGAAAATCATTATTTGTCAACTGTAGTGTACTGTTTTGTAAAGCTTACCCATTTAGCTGTTTAAAAACAACATCAGACTGTAAATATGATAAACTTTAAAAATTGCCAAAATTGGGATCCAAATATAGGTCTTATCCTACCTTGTCCTTTGTGTATTTGGAAAAACAAAAAAACTCAAATAACAAATAAAAGCATGCTTTTTCAAAGTTAATACACATATTAGGTTTATATTGTATTTAGTTCTTCACTTTGTTCATGTGGGCTATCTCTTGCATTAAATTTATGCGACTTGAAAGCTTGTCAAAGTTTATAATTGTATTTTATAATTGCATAAATCGGGTTTTTAATTAAGTAAATTTTCTTTCCTGAATACAGGCATCTTTTTAACTGCACTTTTTAGCTATCACTGAGAATGAAGTGAGTTCTGTAATTTTTTTTTGTTAGCTTGTTTTATCTGTATCATGCTTCTATAGACTGGGCATTTTATTCTTGCTTATGTGTTTTTATGTTTGTTTGTATTGCACAAATTAGTTATATGTAGTTTGTAATGTAATTATGATATGCATAATATATTTGTAGTGTAATTGTAATATGCATAATATGTCACAGTCTGTAGATGCCAGAATCCTATGATTGTTACTTTTCAGTTAGGGAAAAAAATCAAAAGGTCACTTGATGTGTTCAGTCATGTGTTATATAAAGATTTCAGTGGTTTTACATTTGAGGCAAGGTAACTGAAGGAGTAATTTAAAAAGAGGATAGAGAAAACCTCTGTGAATGGAATGTTATTCATATAAATAGTAAATATCACAGTAAATTTGTTTACATGTAAGTTTTTGGGAAATCTTAGGTTAATTGCATGAATTACGGTAGTCCTTCTCTTGAAAGGCCACAACACCTGGTGTGACAAAGTGGCTTGATGAAAAAAGTGGCCTCTGATGAGAGGGATAATATAGAAAGGATTTACTATACGCAGAATTGACCTCTCATTATCAAAGGTTAGCCTCTTAAGACAGGAATTACTGTAGCTACTTTTTCAGTAGTTCTTTTTGCTGTGCTTGCATTGAAATAGACCTAGCTGTCAGACATACAAAATGTATATTATGTTGATTGTTTTTTTTACCACATTATACAGCTGTCAAACATAAAAAAAATTAAGGCTACTTTTTTCTACCCATGTAATTCTGTTCATACAGACATTACCTGATTCTTTAAAAAAAAAAATAGTACTGAGGCAAGCTTTACGAGTAGCCAGATATTACACATTAAATATTAGAGAAATATATGTTTATAATCAAAATTGATAGAGTAAGAATACTATCAAATACATATATATTATATTGTTTTAGGCATATAGATATCGTTAGATATCAGCCTTGAGTTGCAGTATGAAGCTTTGTGGCAAGTGAGTGACAGCGAAAAAGCCAGAAAGCTTCATATTGCATTGAGGGGCTGATACATGACAATATCCAAGATAATATGTTTATCATATTTAAATGCATAAGTTTACAATTATTAAACATCCCTTTCTTATATTTCGGTGAGATGCTGATAAGTTCAGTCAGCTGTTGATAAGTTCAAGTCAAGTATTATGACATCAGTGATAAGTTTGGGTCAGAAGTTATTAACGGCAGATCAACCGTCATAACGTCACAAAGACATGATACGACAATTACTAGATGGAAGAGCAAGTTTAGATAGCCATAGGGAAATAGGATGAAATCATTTCACGTAGACTGGTCTAATACTTAATAAAACATGTTAAACACAATGTAGGAACTGTCTCGTATATTTTTTAGTGGGTATTTCTTATATCATTTATAGTAAGTGTCCTGTAGTTTTATGTATTTTTATTTTTTTTGTTTACAAATTAATTAGGTTTATAAATTCATTCAGTAAAATTATTAATTTATATAAAGCTCGTACAAATAACTGAATTAAACTCTACCAGCATATTTACCATCTTATTATGTCCTATTCCTTTATCAGAAGTGATGACTGCAGTACCTGACTCTCACTATCTCCTTCTAGCCAAAATTATAGAATAGGAGATCTTGCTAAAACATGAACAAAGTACGTGCAAGCATTGCAGCTTTTGTGGTGGAGCAGTGTAGTTCCTCACATATACCTGTTAATATTGCCAGTATATCACCTGTAAGGCATGTGACTCTTGGCAAATGACAGAAGGAATGTGTGCTTGAAACTCTTGGCAAATGACAGAAAGAATGTGTGCTTGATTTGACTTATATGTAATAAAAATTTACCAGTCAGTCGAACTGTCCTCCACCGGTAAAAGTTGTTTCCATAATGAGCTGAAAAATGCTGAAAGTGGCATTAAAATCTATTCAGACAACCTTAGATAGGACACTGCTAAGATTTGGTTTTTTTTTTGGTGTAAATTGGAAATCTAAGATGGCCACCATCAAAGGACATTGTTTAACACAGAAACATTTTAAGATACCACTGAGTCAGTGAAACCATTTCATGGTAAGACTGATTGAGCCAAGATTTTTCTTGCTGGTCCTTGGCTGGTTTTTAACTAAGTTTTTATATCTTGCAAGGCCATTATCGTGGTTTTCATTTGACACAGTTTAACGAACTGTGTTAGATATATGAAAAATAAATTTTTTTGAAGAGTTTGTGCTTATCATTCTAATAAAAATATCAGGATTATAAACCTCTCATTATGCAGCTGTTGGGAAATTTTGTTGAAGGATTTATATTTTTCAGTCATGGATAGTAGGTTAGGTTATAACCAGATGTGCAATACAGGCTCATTTACTATTTAATTACCCCCAGTTTAATTATGTTTGTATAACAGTGTTACTGAAGAGATACTGATGTAAGTAAACGTGAAAGATAATCCCACTTTGCCCTTAGACAAAACTGACTTAAAGAGGCAGTGCTTTGATTGTTTATCTTCATTTTTATGTGGAAGTAAAAAAATCCTCACAAAGTTATTAGACTGATTTTGGGGTGCAAGCTTTTTATCAGGGTCTTGAGTTTAGTTGAATTTGGCTTCGTCCATGTTTAAATTTCCAGCCTGTACAAAGTAATCTGCCTTGTTCGATACTAAACCTGGTAAAAAAAATGTTCTAAACCGGGTAGTTTTCTGCTTCGAGAACCGGACTTTTAAACGCAGGGGGACAAATATGTACACCTGGGTATAAGTAACTTAATCAAACCAGACGTAATGACATTACAAGAGCAGAGGACTTGCTGACCTAGAAAATGCAAAATATAGGTTTGTAGGTTGTAGCATACGAGGTACAAATGCAATCAAATTTGAAATACAGATTTTGTTTATGCCACGCCTTCAAGTGTTTCGGTCTGTGTGTCCGTACGTCTGTCTGTCCTCATCTGGTTGATGTTGAGGTTGAAGGTAGTTTTTCACGATCTCGACATGAAACTTGGTATAGGGGAATGTCATGATATGAACTGCAGCATGTCATTTCAAAAAGGATGCTATAACATTGAATTCATGGTTCATCAACTTGAAATTTCTTTGTGGTTTTTTTGGATATTTTGGGGTACAGGTTAAGGTTTAGGTTGAAGGTAGTTTGGCATAAAGAAGATGTCAGGAAACTTGGTCAGTGGATAAATCAAGATATGATCTGCACATTTTTGTGACAAAAGGATGCCGTGACATCAATTTCATGGTTCACTGACTTCGAATTTCTTTGTTCTCTTATGGTCTTAGGTTTAGGTATAAGGTAGTTTGACATGAAGTAGATGTGATAACATTATGAAACCTGGTCATTGGTACATCAGTGTATGAACTGCAACATTTCTGTGACAACAGGATGTTGTGACCTCAGTCTCTCGGTTCACTGACCTTGCATTTCGTTGTTTTAGGATTACAATGATACAGGTTAAGGTTTACGTTTAAGGTAATTTGAAGTAGATATGGTAAATTGATGCTTGGTCAGGGATACATCAGTATATGACCTGTAACATTTTTTGTGACAAAAAGATGCTGTGACCTTAATGTTACGATCCACTGACTTTGAATTTCTTTCATGGTTAGTAATGATACATGTTAAGGATTAGATTTACGGTATTGACTTCCTGTTGCTGTGCTAAGATAGCTATTGACATGCTGTTGCTGTGCTTAAATTGGTTTTAACTTTCTTTTGTTGTGCTAACATTGCTATTGACCTGCTGTTGCTCTGCAAACATTGCTAGTAACCTGTTATTGCTGTGTTTACATTGCAGTTGACATTTTACTGCTGTTCTTACATTGTCATTGGCCAGCTTTTGCTATGCTAACATGGCTATTGACCTGCTATTGCCATGGTAGCATTGCTATTGACATGCTATTGCTGTGACAACATTGCTTTTGACCTATTATTGCTGTGCTAACAGTGTTATTGACTTGCAGTTGATGTGCCAACATTTGCTATTGATCTGCTATTGATGTGCTAATATTGCTATTGACCTATTGTTGTGCTAACATTGACCTGCTGTTGCTATGCTAACATTACTATTGCCATGGTAACGTTGCAACTGACCTGCTACTGTTGTGCTAGCATTGCTACTGAACTGCTAGTGTTGTGCTAACATTGCTATTGACCTGCTGTTGTGCAAACATTGCTATAGACTTGCAATTGATGTGCTAACATTGCCATTGACCTCCTATCGATGTGCTAACAACATTGCTATTGACCTGCTATTGTTGTGCAAACATTGGTATTGACCTGGTGTTACTGTGCTAAAATTGCTATTGCGGTGGTAGCATTGCTATTGACCTGGTATTACCATGCTAATATTGCTATTGACTTCCTATATGCTGTGCTTGCATTGCAATAGACCTGGCATTGCTATTGATATAAACGTATGATACCAATTTCAGTGCGCACGACACGTGTTTCTGAAATAACCTTCGTCAGGTACGCTCGAGATCAAAAATGTTGCGAAGCCAAATATATAAAACGTTTGGGAGCATCAAAACAAAAAAGGTCCTAAACAGAACAGCCAAAACCGTCTAAGGTCAAGACCTACTTTTATCATGGTAGCATTGCTATAAACATGTTCGTGCTGTCCTAGCTTTGCTGTTGACCTGCTGTTGATGTGCTAACATTGCTATGGAATTGCAATTGATATGCTCTCATTGATATTGCCCTGCTATTGATGTGCTAGCATTGCTATTGACCTGTTATTGATATGCTAACATTGCTATTGACTTCCTTTTGCTGTGCTAACATTGCTATTGATACACTATTGTTGTTATAACATTGCTGTTGTTGTGCTAATGGTTTCCAGAAATTTCGTCTGCACCGTTTTAAAAATAAAAAGGCCCCAGAAACAATTGAGAAACAAAAGTATTTTTTTATCTTAGAATTTCATGTCTCACGATTTTATATGTATAATATTAAATTAAGTCCGTTATTAAGCATTCTTTGTATAATTCTAATGAACACAATTGTAGTCTTTTATATCTTCCAAAATAAGTAATAGATATATTACTATGCTCCCTATTTAAAGAAAATACTCCGATCATTGGACACGTATTGACTGTTTCATTCTAGTAAAGTTTTAATTTCTAATTATAACTGTTTTAGGATTAGTCTAGCTATTTTTTTAAAAGACAGTTCTGTTGAATGTCCAGTAGAATATTCCCATCTTTAACTGATTAGTAATGATGTCAAAAGTTCCGAAGGATAAAAGAAATAGCAGTATGCAACTAATATCCAAAGTTTTCGTAATTAGACAGTAACTTCAGTAACTTAGGATAAGCTCCTGCATATGAAACTTGGATACCAACCCGTATACACGATTTATAAGTCTTTGCCCATTCATTTGTAACAGAATGGGATTACCAAAGTGAATGTCCATAAAATAATATATCCAGATGACCATTAACAACAAAGGATCAACACACAAACACAAAATTGGAAGCAAAAAACGCACACAACAGTGAAAAACCAAAGCTACGATATTACAAACTCCTGTGCAATCCGGAAGTAACATCAGGCGCTCTGGAAGGGTACGCCTGTGCTGCTCTACATGTGGTATCTGTACAAATCGCAAATCGGGTGAGAACGGGTAATGACTACGATATAAAAACAATAAAAATCCTTTAAATCCACTTTGTTAACGTCATTTTTGTTTGTTTCCTAAATCCTCACTTAAATAACAGTATAGTAGTTTCATGCCAAATTAAATATAAGTAGTAGAAAATACACATTTATAAATCATCAGGCACACTCACAACCTAGTATGTCCTCACAAACGTCAGCCGAAGATGATATTGTTTTCTCATAATTCATTGTACCAGTTGTGTGCTGGAATAAATATTTATTAAAATTAAAAGTTATGGCCTACATAGAGATCATGAATGTACGATTCACCAGAGGCGTATTTCCGAATTATATGTCCTTGACAGGGACAGGCAGTTCAAATCTCAACCTGCATGCTTTCCTTGTCACACAACCAGATGGTTTATGCCTTGATTGCCTTGACATTTTGTATGAATGCATGATGTGGTTGGGAACCATCGTTGCTATGAAAGTGCTTGCTGTTTAAAACGAAAATTTAAGTTGTGGTATTTTGATAATTAAACTTTATAAATATTGTGCAAAATAGCTGTTTAATGTAAAATTTTATGCTAACGAATTACTAATGTGATATATTTTCATGTTTATAACAAATACTGAAGATACGTTTTATTAAACAGGCGCGGATCTGGGATTTCAAGGGGAGTGGGGTCCAAACTTGTATAAACAAGAACGACATAAGGACAGAATGACATTGATATGAACAACTTTAATTTTCGAAAGAATGATGAATGTAATCAAAACAGAACAACTACAAGATGCCGAATGGCTTTCTATTTTTTTTTATTTTTATTTTATTTTATTTTATTTTATTTTATTATTATTATTATTTTTTTTTTTGCAATATTAACAGCATATAAGTTACGAATTCGAAGTGAAAAAGGAAATAAATACATTGGTATGTTTAAAAGATTATGCGCCATTTTACATTTGCAAGATTTGAGTGTCTTTATAGTAGTGTACTTCCTACAGACTTCATCTATATCTATGGAAGTGAATTGTTACAGGTCTCAACACTGGCTGATACGACTGACAGACAGGTGATAAACATTATACTCCTGTTACATATCGTAGCTTCGGGTTAGCCTCAGTAAGCCAGTCCCTGATCTTGCTAATTCTGCATGCTTCGCTTTGAGATCAGGGGTTTGGGGGAAATACGATTTTCATTGAAAACGAGAACATAACTAAGAACATAATGGGGTTTTCAAACATGGAATATTTTCCATTTTAAATAATGATATATTTTTTCTGTTTGCCATTATTTTCTCTCGTGCGTATTTACACCGTGCGTCTGTTTTCACTAGTGGGGATAGCTTATATGCAGGTGGCCACGATTGATATCTGAAACATTACACTGAATATTCTGTCTGGGCTGACGGAAACTAAGCTCTGGGTGTACTATCGAAAAAAAATTGTATTGAACAATTTTTGCGAAAAAAGTGGGTGGTGGTCAAATGTATACAGATTGCTCGAAGGCGGTTGATTACCTTTTGTTTAAATATATGTTAGGCCAAAGCTGCTTTTGTCTTTGCTTTGTGTTAGCTTCCTGATAGATTTTCACTGTTCTGGCATAAAAAAACAAACACAAACAAAAATTGCCAGACATCGGTTAAAAAATCGTGAAATTTAGATTTTATATGTAATGCTTGAAGAAACTGATGAAATAATTAACTTTTATAGTCCTGTCATTACCAGTTGAAAGCATGGCATGGTATGGACAGCATGGATGATTGTCTTTTTTACATAAAAGGATGATATAATGTAGCATTCTTTAATACAATACATTCAAGGGATGATAAGTAGAATCTGACTGAATGGATAAAAACACTGAATACATTCCTCGACCAAAAATATTTGTGTGTAAAAATGTCTAATGTCTATCAGATCAAAATACGTCTTTTTATCCCAAAATAATAACGTTTCTAGAAAAAATAAAATTAACCCCAAAAGGAAAGAAAATTGTTCACTTTGGATAAAACTGAAATTTAACCTTTCCTTTGCCAA
>JAOXYI010297698.1:0-10471 GCA_028566495.1 Lithophaga antillarum
ACTCGCCGGGGCGAGATAGTTAACTCGCCGCGGCGAGATAATATTTTTTTCTTGCATGTCCCTAATAGGCTTCCGTAGATCAGTGGAGTAAATGCCAAGATACAACTTGCACCCAGAGTTGATTTTTGTAGGCCATACTTTTTGCTGGTGGCCAAATTTTAATATGGCATAATAAGTACGATTACCTGGAAGTATCTTTAATATATTTTGAAATAAGTTGCCAAAGAATTTTATGGTTACTCTCAGCCATACTTAACATGGTAAAATTATGAGAAGTTGAAAATCCTAGTATTTTACAAATGATTAAGATGGCCCTGAAAATCCATTAAGATATATGTTAAGTAGATGCAGAAATAAAAGTTATCCCAGAATCTTATAAATTTTGTAAGCCTGCCTACACATTGTACCTTACTAACGAAATACTAGTAACCACCTCTTTCTGTTGGAAAACTCGGTTAATAGCTAACCTGATAAAAAGCTGTCCTTGAATCAGTCTTATTAACTTGATAATTGACAAAAAAAATTATATGAAATTTAATATTAGAGAAAATATTAGTACTCCAACATAGTAACCTTCTTCGAAATTTGATTTATAAAATCATGCAATTCTCTGATGAATTATTGAAATTTGAGATAAAAACATGCAATAAATAACATGATCATGCATCCATATCTATCAGAAAATACAAATATCTATCTTACAGAAGTGACTACATTTATGATGATCGAGATTTCAACTGAATTTCTTTTCTCTACAACTGATTTGATTTATCCTACCAATACTAAAGATAATATTGTAACTGATGATTGAACACGAAGAAACTATTGGTATATGAACCGTGTTTTATGGAGCAACAGTAATCGATAATTATTCATAATCAAATATTTCATATTATCAGATATTTGGTAGGAATTTTGTCTACAGTTGTATTTCAAAACTGAGTTATGATTTTGATAAATCTATTCTGCATAAATGGGCATATAAATCAAGTTACAGATTTCGAAACTGAATTTTGTTTTTTATAAATCTTTTCTGTATAAATAACATTTTAATCAATTTCAATTTGTGCAAAGTTTTTAATATTTGTTCAAATTCAAATTGAAATCAATGATCATGGAATTTCTGTTCGACATTTCAACCAAGCATACTGAACAATGCTGACGTTGCATGTTAAAACTTACGACATAATCCTGCATTAGCAAACAAAAAACATGAAACAATGAAACAAACACCATCATTAGTAAACAAAAACAAAACAAATCTGTCTTATGCAAAATGAACTCTATCACATGCAAAACAAACAATCTTGCATTTTGAACTATCGTTAAAAAAAAGCTGAATTTTTCATACATGTTTAAATCATAGCAAAGACATCTACAAGTACAAAACAGATAACACATTCTTATATCTATTGATAATTTCAACTTACAAAGGCCTTCTCTTCCCCTTTATAATGTTACTGTTTCATAAGTCAAACCAAAACTTGATATTTCACAGTTTTTTGAATGGTTGAAATGTGCTTTTTGGTATACTGCAAGAACTCCCTCTCATTTTAAATGCAAATGTGCCTCCAAAATATTCCTCATAAAAAACAGTGCAAACGTTATATAGGTTTAATGCAAACTATTTACTACTCTAAAAATGTACTTTCTTATGATTCTATATTGTACTTTGTTGTTGTAGGTAATGCCAGATGTTAGTTTCAGGGCTATTTTGTTCTGGTTTTACATTTTATGAAGTACTATAGGTAATATCTAGTATTGGATTCAGAGCTACAGTTGAACTTTGGTAGCTTGAACTTGAATGGCTCAAAACCCACCCTTTTCCTAAATGTCTATTTTAGTCCCAACAATTATTTTTGACACATCATTTTTCACCCCAAACTTGAGCACTCTTAAAACTCATACTAATTTTAAAGGGCCCCTCGAGGTTCGAGTTACAGAAGTTTGACTGTACTTTGCTCTGGTTCTATATTTTACAAAGATTTATAGGTAATTGCTAATGTTAGATTCAGAGCTACTTTGTTCTGGTTCTAAATCTTACAATGTTTTATAAGCAATTTCTAACTCCATAATCCAAGCTACTTGTTATATTACTTCTACTGACATTTAATGGTAATATTCTATCACCATAAATAACTACAGACCAGTATATAATTGCTGTAAGAATGACTGACATGTATCAATACTTTGACAAGATTTAGGTCTTTTTAACACATCCCTATAATTAACTGCATCAATATCTGATGTCTGGATCTGAGACCTGTGATCACAATGTCATTTCTCTTCCAGACAGTTGTGTAGACCATTTATTCCATATAAAAATTGGGCACTTGGCATATCCATGAAAAGTACACTAATTAATTTTTTATTATTTTTGCAAATCAAATTTAAATTTTTTAAAACATTTTCTTTCATGCTTTGTATGTACAGTTGACTCTCGTTATCTTAAACACAGATAAGCTGAATTTTCAGATAACTCGAAGTAAAATTTTGGACCCTCTACAGTAGAATCTATGTAAATTTACCCTAATAACTCAAATTTTTGGTCAAGTTGAAGAAAATTGACTGATCCCTTCGAGTTTGACATAATGAGTGTCGACTGTACATTTTTAGCTGCTAAGAGAATTATCTCCCCTACTAGTTAATTTATAATGCATTCATTGTTAAAAGTATCTTTTTTTACATGAAACATTATCTGAGGTAGTATTACTTCAAAATAATAAGAAAAGCTGATTTCAAAACTCTCAAAAAAGTACTTTTTCCTTTCACATCAAGTGGCATTGGTTACCTGTTTTGGAACATATTATTTCTTGTCTTGAGACACAGATTAACTCTTTTTAGCACCTCAAAAGTTATAGATATTACCCATCTTTTGAAGATTTAAAGATATAATTTTAAAAACATTTATTCAGTTTGACCTGAATTTATTTGAATTTTTTAATTAAAGTATTTACAGTTAATTCTGTAGCTGCAATTTTTTTTACTAAATCCTTAAGTCAGTAAACAATCTCCATGACAATGCCCGATCCTATCACACTGTCTACTTTGAGCCTTTATTTCAATGAAGTATATTTAAGCTGATAATTAACCCAATTACAGCTCAAAAACTTAAGGTCAGACTTATCTAAAATCATTAGTAATGTCAATAGAGGTTTGCAATCGGACTGATTTCAGTCTGGACAAATTCAGATTGCAAAGTGTACTAATGAATAGCATTTGTAATTTGTCCCATTTACTTTCATAAGCCTGTTTGGAAATTTTTAATAAATCTTGATTATGCAATACCCCTAATAATGTTTTACTTTGTATGACATAATGATCAGTTTCAGCTCATTTTCTTGGGTTATTCTGCATTTAATATTGCTTTTTATAAAAAAAAATCTTACTACTTTTTTGGGGAAAAAATAGCCAATCATCGCTTTTTACTTGGTAAAGGGAGATAAAGGGAGATAAGTCATATTGCAAAGGGAAGTAACTATTAACATCTTCTAGTTTACAAAACTTGTCAAAAAATTTGCAGCATGATACAAATCTCATGCGTCTTTTCACACTGGGTTAGTCACAACCCTTTCCCTTCTTTAACGTCATTTTTCTATCATGTCAGCAGCACATATTTTACAGACTTGAAGAAAAGAAATATCTGACTAGAATGTGGTTTAACATTACCTCTGCATTATAAAACTTTGTTTTGACATCCAGTGGTTTAAGTACCTACAATAAGGATTGATATAAATTTTAAGTTCCTGTGCAAACATGTAGCTTTTTTAACAGATTATGCTCAAAACTAAAAATAAAAAAATTTTGGGATCAAAATTATCGAAAAAAGTAACACTGCAAACTTTGTTTCATTATCTACTTCTTCATAAAAATTTTATTAAAATGGATAGACTGTAGTGTGGACAATGAATTTTGTCACATTTCTAAAACTGAAAAGTTTTAAAACACTGTTATTCATCAGGCAATCGGCCTTTGTGAAATCATAAACCATATCTGGTATAGTAAACAGTACTTTTATTATAAAACATCATTAACTTTTCTAGATTCTTGTACTGAGAATTGTTTTTTCATTAAAAAATTTACCTGGAACTTAAAAAACTTTCTAAAAGCCATTTTATCGCCAGTATTTGTTGTATAGCTAACAGCACATACAAGTCTGAAAAGAAAATAGTGTGTATGAGCAATAACCTGTCAGAAATATCACAACAGTTTTACTACTTGTAGACATTTTTTTGTAGTGATCTATGTATTATCTGTTTTTAACATGACTTACTAAAACAGGATTTTAAGATGGACATCTATAAATTCTAGAATAACTGTATGTTCTGGAACTGATCAGACAAAGTCCATGTACCAGCTTCTTAGGAACTTTAAAAACATTGTATCCAAGCTTTATTTCCTGACCTTGTCCCTCAAAATGAAAGACAGGAACCATGTACCATCTATATCCTACTGTCTGAGGATTACAGTAGTTTACAAGAGAGCTAAAGCTGTTTGTAGACTGCTTTGTTTTCAGTGAAATTATTCTTACATGTGAGTTCCAAGTTCTTTAACTTCATGGTGTATGACATCATCTATGCTCTGATCTGGACCAAGGTCACTGACAGGATCAGAGTTGGCACCTGATAACATTAGTCTCTGTGAACTTGTCTGTAAGACAACCTACAGTAATAATTCATCATATATAGTGTGATTTGGATCAAGGTAAGCAAATTTGATACAGACCAAGGTCATTAACTCTGATCTGAATCAAGGTCACTGACAGGTCTTATGTTGGTACCTGACAACACTGATCTCTGTGAACTCGCCTTAAGTCAACCTATAATAACAATATCCAATTCTTGATCAAGGTGGGTAACTTTGATTTGGAGCAAGATCTTTAACTGATATGAACCAAGGTCACTTACAGGATCTGAGTTAGTACCTGATAACATTAGTCTCTGTGTGTCAGTCTGTAAGTCAACCTGTAATAATACATCATATGAGGTCTGATCTGGGTCCAGGTGGGTAACTTTGATATGGACTAAGATTACTGAGTCTGATCTCAACCAAGGTCATTGACAGTGATTTGAGTGGCACTCAATAACAGTAGTCTCTCTGAGCTTGTCTATAAATCTGGACTGGGGTTGTCCACTCTGATCTGGAACCAAGGCCAGTAATACTGATATTGGTCAAGTTCAATCATTTTGATCTGGACCAAGTTTTGTAATGCTGATATTAACCTAGGTAATTTACTATAATCTATACCTATTTATATGTGTAAAATTTGCTCCAGCTGCTAATTGGTTCTGTTTTTGGGTATCTACACTCTCCTTCAAATACATCTGGTGTTAAATGGGGCACAGTATAACAGAAACAGTTTACATATAGCACTGAAGCCTGTATGCATAGAAGACTGTTGTGATTCTCTATTCAGCAGGAAACTTTCATTTCGAATGTAAAGTTACATGACCATAGATAAAAAATGTCAGAGAAGTCAGTTTTACAAACTTCAATCAGAGTAAATGTGAAATACAGGTCTAAGTGAACTACTTTAGGTAAGAAGCTTGCATTGTCATCACAGGCCAACTGCATGTAAAGCGACTTAGGAGGTGCAAGTCTATCTGAAAAAAAACCTTTCTCCCACGATCAGGTACATTTTCACCTTTCTCGACCAAGCGGAGAACAATTTGTTAACCACTAGTGGTTAAAATTTCTTTGTGCGAATTCTCGCCCATTTCCTCTTTATTCTTGGCTTGTCAATGGTAAAAGAAATAATTACGACATCACATCACTGGTAACGTCATTGGTAAATGACACTAGTGTTGAGGATCAATACTGGAATTATACTGACAAACAGTGCATTTAAATCAAAGGAGAAATAAATTCTCCTTCTACTACCCATGGATAGTCAACTTTCAATAGTTAAATTTTAAATTTTAACCAGCTCGCCAAGGCTCACGGTTAAAATTTAAAATTAACTATCTGGAGTGGAGAAGATCGTAATCCACGAGAAGCAGAACGAGGATCTGTATTTCTCCCTCCACTAAAAATGAAACTGAAGGAACTTCTAATGGTTACTTAACTGAAAACCTTTAAAACTGTTACTTAACTGACTGATGAATGTATCAAGGTGAATAATAAACAACATATGTTCAGTAAAATCCTATTAAATTATGAGGATGTTTGTACATAGATCATTATTTCAAACTAATTGGAAGAATTTATATACTTTATTGTTACCTACTGTTTTAACCTAGGAAGTTTCACATAAAATTTCTATAACAACTTGTCAGATTATTCAGTTTTGATGCAATTCTACAGAGCACTTTACAGTATATTATCTCATATGTAAATACTGAAGTGAGGAAGTGGAAGACTTAGAAAAACAGACCTCATTCTAAGACACTGCACTGTGTAAGCAAAGAGAGAATTAAGAAGATATGATGAAAGACAAAGATGGATCTTATGATTCATATGCATAACTACACTTCAATAAGGTTTTTATAAGTTCTTTTCCTTGACTTATAATTAAGGTCAGGGCTAACTATCACCAGAATGTTTGACAGAGGTTGTGAAAACTATGCTTGATACACAGATATTACATCTCAAACTTCCTGGATTTAAAAGAGGCAACTGATATGTAGATCAAACATTTTGACAGTTTTGTTATACTGAGAAATGACTACCTATATTTAAACTAGTATCTTTGTATTTGACAGCGGTCCTCTGTGTTTGAAAGAGGCTCTTTTAGGCTCATTATGTTTGACAGAGGGTCTCTGTATTTGAGAGAGGTCATTTAGATTCTTCATGTTTGACTGAAGGTCTTCTATATTTAGGAGAGGCTGTTTTAGACTCTTTATGTTTGACACAGGGTCTCTGTTTTGAGAGAGGCTGTTTTAAACTCTTTATGTATGACTGATGGTCTTCTGTATTTGAGAGAAGCTGTTTTAGATTCTTTGTGTTTGACTGAATGTCTCTGTATTTGAGATAGGCTGTTTTAGACTCTCTGTGTTTGACTGAAGGTCTTCTGCATTTGAGATAGGCTGTTTTAGATTCTTTATGCTTGACTGAAGGTCTTCTGCATTTGAGATAGGCTGTTTTAGATTCTTTATGCTTGACTGAAGGTCTTCTGCATTTGACAGAGTCTGTTTTAGACTCTTTATGTTTAAGAGACAGTCTCTGTGTTTAAGAGAGGCTGTTTCTCTATGTATGACTGATGCTCTTCTGTATTTGAGAGAAGCTGTTTTAGATTCTTTGTGTTTGACTGAATGTCTCTGTATTTGAGAGAGGTCGTTTTAGATTCTTGATAATTGACTGAGGGTCTCTGTGTCTGACAGAGGCTGTTTTAGATTCTTTATGCTTGACTGAAGGTCTCTGTACCTGACAGAGCTTGTTTTCGATTCTTTATGTTTGAGAGAGGGTCTTTGTGTTTGAGAGAGGCTGTTTTAGACTCTTTATGCTTGACTGAAGGTCTTCTGTATTTGAGAGAGGCTGTTTTAGATTCTTTATGCTTGACTGAGGGTCTCTGTATTTGACAGAGCCTGTTTTAGATTCTTTATGTTTGACAGAGGATCTCCGTATTTGAGAGGGGCTACTTTAGACTCTTTATGTTTGAGAGACAGCCTCTGTATTTGAGAGAGGCTATTTATGTCCTACTTTTTCATTTTTGAGAGAGATTCTGTTTAATGACTGTTCTTTGTATTTTATAAAGTCTCTTTATGTCTGATATGTGTTCCTTATATTTCACAATCTTATATATGACACAGACTCTTCATGTTCATTCTTTATGCTTGATATACCCCTTGCTATAACTTGTGACTGAAAATCTTACACTTGACAACAACTCTTTATGTCTGATAGAGAAACTCTTTATTTTATAGACAAACTTTTTATGTGATACTAGGTCATTATATCTGACAGACACTTTTCATATTTAACAGCAGCTGTCTGTGACAAAGACTCTTATGTTTGAGACATGTCTTTTGTTTGGCAGATACTCTATATTTCTGAGAGACCCTTTATGTCTGACAGATATTTTTTGTCAAAGAAACTTTTACATCTGAGAGGTTTTTGTTTGACGCCAACTCTTTGTTTCTAACAAACTGTTTATGTTTAACAGGGACTCTTATGTTTGACAGAGGCAGTTTATGACAGAACCTGATTATAAGAGGGCCATTTATGTTTGACACAGATTGTTTGTGATAGGGAGTCTTATGTTTGATGAAGCTTCTTTACTTTATTTTTGACAAAGGTCATTTGTGACAAGGTTTGACAGAGTTTGTCATTTTTGACAGAAGCTCTTGACATCTGATAGTGGTTTCTTATATTTGATGAGGGCTCTACATGCTTGAAAGATCTCTGTATATTTGATAAATGTTATATATATATTTGATGTATGGGCCTTGGTGGCCAATTGGTCTAGGTTAAGTTAGTCATATCTACTGTAGATCACCATTGTGTCAACACCAGGGTTGTGAGTTCGAATCAGGCTCGGAATGAAGTGTGCTCAACTCCAACCTTAATTGACAAGGATTTCCAGTTTTCCTGCTGAAGGTTGGGAGTTCTCACCAGGTACTCTGGCTTCCTCCCCAATAAAAACTGGACACCACACTATACTTGAAAAGTTGCTGAAAGTGGCATAAAAACCCCATTCAATCAATATTTTGTTTGAAATACTCTTTGGGTACATAAGAGCTCTTTACACTTTACTCTGTTTTGACAGTAGTTGTTTGACAAGGACCATTTATTTCTGACAATGACTGTTTATGTCTGACTGTGAAACTTTGAAAATGGATCTGTATTTGAAAAAGATTATGTTTGAATGTGAAAGTACATGTTTGACAGGCTTATGTTTAGAAAACTGAAATTTATATGTCTGGCTACAAATTTTTTATATCTGACAGTGACTGATCATGCTTGACAGATAACTTTTATAATCTGAGACACTGTTTAAGCTTGCCAAGTACTTTGTTTGACAAAGAATCCTTATTTTTTACAGATATTGTTCATGTTGCATCTTAGACTATTTGTGTTTGAAAGATTGCTCATACTTCATGGGTACTGTGTGTTTGGAATACTCTATATGCTCGACACAGACTGTTCAGGCTTGAAAAACACTACTGATGTTTCAGTTTCTAGATGTTTAGTTGTAAGAGATTGTTTTTCTGACAGCAACAGAAACCGAACTGCTGAAATTCTGATGTTGAAAGTTCTGTTTGATATAGATTTGTGATGGAAAGAAATTTAAGAATAAATTCCAGTGAAAATTACATTAAGTATTTCAGTCCGATGACAGTTAGTCAAATAATTAAAAATATAAACTATTAGAAAAAGGTCTATGTGCCACACATAAATTATCACAAATTCATTCTGCTTAAACAACATATCTGTCAATTTAAAACTTGACCTCTCCATCAATTACAAACCTATGGATAAGTTTGCTATTGTTATGTAAGGTGATAACTCAAATTAAGAATACAACTGGTACTCAAAATTACTCGAAGTCTCTTTCGGTTGTTCTGATTCTTCAATTGTTAATGGCAGGTAAGTCAAATAAATTGCAAATAATTTCTGCACACTAAGTCAGTCAAGTAAATATAATTAGACACCTACCTAGATGTCCCTGGATTGGGATACAATAGGTATTTATGTTCCTAAAAACAGCTTTGGAACTGAAGAGTCATCTTAAGCCCTTCAGTGTAATGGCTGTTCAATGAACAAAAATACCTACCTAATGTTGTCTACACATCTTATATCACACCTGCATGCACAAGATTTCAAGACCTTGAGTTTTTTATTCACAAATATTGTTTTGTAGTTTTGTTAGGTACATTATCATAATGAAGTAGCTCAATGATTTATATGCACATCTTTGTCACAGCTGTCTGTTCAAGTTTTTAATTTCATTGTTCAGTTGTTTGTTAGGTACATTATCATTATGAAGTAACTGCAGTGATAATAGGCCAAGATTTGTTGAAATGGTACAGCATGTCTTTCTAATTACTCTAAATTGTGAAAATGTGTGTTACATTATGTTATGTTGTGGGAGTCAGATACACAGATAATGACAAGAATGGATGGAAAACACATCTTAGCTATCAGTCTGATGTGTAACAACTGCATTTTTGACAGATGAATTTATATTCCACAGATAAAAAGTCTGCCTTATAGCTGAACCAAAAAGCCATCACAAAAACCAGTGCAGACAGAAGAAATGGTGAATTAATTGTATTCTAGCTGTGAATCTTAGTAAATGATGCTGGCTGAACAATAATGTTATAACTGCATAACTTACTCATTATCGTGTAATTATTTGATCATAGAAAAATAATGTCAGAAGAAATCAATCCTGTTTTGACAGCAGGGAACTGTTAACAACCAATTGTATTTACTTTGCCTACGTATAGATATATAACTAGAGGCTCACCTGAGTGAGCCTGTATTGCTCACCTGGTTTCCTAGTGGCTTCAGGTTAGTATTTGATCTGACA
>JAOXYI010297809.1:0-10469 GCA_028566495.1 Lithophaga antillarum
AAACTTTGCCCATTGGACTGTGACAAGGAGGACACGGACAGGTGACACATATCAGACTAACATGTACCAATTAAAATCGATTCATACATCATATATAGTTGACCTAGCACGAGTGGTTACCAAGAAACTGACCTAATCACGAAACCTGACATTGCTCACTGGACTGTAAAAGTGAGGTGAAGGACAGGTGACACATAGAAGGCTGACATGTACATGTACTCGTAAGAGTAATTCATATACCATATATAATGACCTATCATGAGTGGTTACCAAGAAACTGACTTAATCACAAAAACTGGACATTGCTCACTGGATCGTGACATTGAGGTCAAGGACAGGTGAGATATGTCAGACTGACATGTACCCCTTAAGATCAATTCATATACCAAATCTAGTTGACGTATCTAATCACCAGAACTTGACATTGCTCAATGGACTGGGGCAATGAAGTCAAGGACAGGTTACACATGTCAGACTGACATGTACCTATTAAGATCAATTGTTATACCAAATGTAGTTGATCTGTCATGAGTGGTTACCTAGAAACTGACCTAATCACACAAACCTGACATTGCTCAATGGACCGTGACAATGAGGTCAAGGACAGATGAGACATGTCAGACTGACATGTACCTATTAAGATTAATTTATATACCAAATATAGTTGATCTATCACGAGTGGTTGCCTAGAAACTGACCTAATCACAAAAACTTGACATTGCTCACTGGACCATGGCACAGAGGTCAGGGTCAGGTGAAATGTAGCTGACTGACAAGTACTCATCGTAAGTTATCTATGGACCAAATTTGGATAACTTGGGTAAAGCAGTCCTGAGATATATAACTTTTAATGAAAGTTTACGCCGCCGGAAAAGCAATCCCTGTGTCTCAGCTTCAGCGACTACGTCGCAGGCGAGACAAAAATGGCTGCATGCAACATCAGACCAGACTTGATTACGTTCGGAATTTGTCGGCATCAGTTATACCAATGACATCTTCAAATGTACACACAAGTGTAGAAATAAATATATTCTTGCATTATATTCTGTATTATATATAAAGATTTCCCAGTATCAGTTGGTGATCGGAAAGCACGAAAACCAGCAGTAACAAACCTGCACAGATTCTCTTCTGTGTA
The DNA here is from genome assembly GCA_028566495.1 of Lithophaga antillarum. Lineage (NCBI taxonomy): Eukaryota > Metazoa > Mollusca > Bivalvia > Mytilida > Mytilidae > Lithophaga > Lithophaga antillarum. Next base: position 1,139 of record JAOXYI010297809.1, read on the forward strand.
GTATCCTGGAAGTTCCGGCTAACATGAAGTGTAAACCGTGTAAAAAAAGGTATAAACTGGCTAAGATGGCAACTTTCAGTGCGTTTAGTCTTTTTCATAACGTTTCTAGGGAACGTTTTTACAAGTCGCCAATGAAAACACAAAAATAAGAGTTGCATGTAGTCTTTTCTGTTACTGTATTGTTGCAACAGGTTTTAACTCCAGAAGTTCACTCAACTTATGGTCAAAAGTTAGACGCTGAATTTTGATGGCGTCCGTATGTAAAGTTAATATGTATGACATGTACACCACCAAGAAATCTCACCAGGAAAGTATTTTAGCAAATATTTGCAAGCGTCAACAGATTATTTAACGCTGGTAAATGTTTTACTAACGATGCGTGTTCTGCTTTCGTTAATCTAGATATGGCGAGTGGAGGGTTTGAATCCCATCAACCAGTTCAACCCCACCACATTTTATGTCCCTGTTCCTAGTCAGGATCTGGATTTTCATTGCTCATTTGTCTTTTTGGCGGGCTTTAGTTCGATGTGGTTATTGACACTGATTTTTGCATTTGTTCTTTATATTCGGTCGGATTATTGACTTTCACTATTTTTCTTTTTTCACTGTTCAAACCACTGTTAGACTGTTAGACAAATTTGGACAAAGGATTTGAGCTAAACGACTCGAGGAGACAGTATTAGTTGTATTAAATATATACATAAAAATACTGGATAGTCCGCATAAAATACCGGATAGCCGGCATTTTCAAACGATAGAGAGCACAATTATAGTGCTGAACACGACGTCTAACGACACCTACAATAAGACTTCATATTCCCCGCCGACCTTCTAACGTTAGGGAGAGAGAGAAAAAAAATAGAGACATCAGCAAGCGCGACTCACACGATCTCTACTGGATAGTATAAAACACGTTTTTTCCCCGACAGGAATTTTCGAAATTCGTTATTCTTCGAATTTGATCGGAAAATTGGTACCAGAAAGCTTCAAGCATAAAAATGTCGAGAAAAATCGGAAAAGGAAAGTCGCAATGCTTAGACGACATGGTATTACAATAGACGGAGTGATGGATGGGTCAAAAGTATTATACCATTCTCTTCTTCTCAGCATGAGGTACAGTCAGAAAGGAAAAGAGTAACTGTGGTAAAAAATTCTGTGTAAGGAATTTCCTGACAATATGCACAGCTATATTCATTAATGTTACTTTCCATCAAATTTCAACAAACTCTATTAAAAAATGTAGGAGTAGTAAGGCAGTAAAAGTTTCCGGGTCGGAAAGTCAAACAATTTAATAATATACACACCTACACGTCATACTTTCACTTTCCACCAAGTTTTATCAAAATCCATTGAAGCATGTAGAAGGAAGTAGGTGGATAACGTCCTACTGTTGTTGAGAATTCAAAGAAGGGCAGTAACTCCTGCATGGATCAAGCGACCAGAAAAGTTCCAATAAAATACAGGTACCAATATCGCATTAGGTATCAGTCTTCAGGTGTCTTCCATCAAAAAATAGTCCATTCTTTCTGTGACGCATGGCATTTATGTGTGAACAGGTATGCAATAGAAAGCTATCTCAAATGATAGACAGATATTATGATAACTGATGGATATGAATCATTTGTGATTGTCAAGTGTCTCATGTGGAAGAATCTTTTGAAACTGGAAGTGGTGCGGTCACATGTGATTTGAAAATGAAACTAGGAAAAAATTTTTCATAACGTTTCGGGGTTCTTTAAATTTCTTATCTTCGTGGCCACCAGCACTTTTTTGCATTTTTTTGAAACGTAACGCAAGTTGCCTCATCAGATGTATGACCGTTTTATTGAAGCGAAGATTTTTTTTTTAATAATAATTATTCCTTAAAATTTCATGGTGTAATCTGAAAAAGCACTATGGATTTAATGTGATAATGATGAGACCTAAACATCTACACTTCATTTTTCACCATAAATCAGGGCGGAAAATAGGTGAAGTCCGAGATCCTAACCTTTCATTTTTGTCCTGGGACCCTCCAATTCATCCATGCACAAGTCTGTTTGGCCTTGAATGGTATCTGTTAGATTTCACATTACTATTGGCTTTAAAATGTAAACAAATGTTCTTGTTCGTTTAATCACTGTTATCCCCCTTTGCCTGTTTCCAATGCTTAGCGTTTTATACTACTGATTTTACGATAAAATAGACCAGTCAGGATCTTGGAACGCTTGGAAATTGTTTTAGAAAATAAACCAAGAATACAATTGCCTCCTGACGTAGATCAGTGAGGATGTAATACTGGATTTCGAGACAAACTTGGCCTAATATAATTTGTAATAGCGGGAAACCAAACGAAAACTGAAATATTCCCTGCTGTATTCCCCAAACTGGATAATGTAATGAGTCCAATGTACAAATACATGTATGATGAAAGAGCTATCATTAAATTTACACTAGTTTCAAGAACATTGAATATGCTAAACCACCGCTACTCCCCACTAACACAAATGAACAAAAAAAATTCCGCACTATTATTTATGAAATGCTTTTTTTAATCTATGAATTGTTCACATTCTTGAGAACTTTCTAATATTTCCCCGGACCTACCAAAAATGTTACCAGAGAAGTCATGGAAGTCATGAATTTCTACTGTATTTAGCCACTGCCATGTTTTGTTAAAATTTGTTGAAAAATGTCGAGGGAGTAATCACACAATATCCTCTCCTTGAAAAACGAAAGTAGGGCCATAATTCTGGCAAAATGCCTTGGCCCGGAAAACCCTGACAGTATGAGATTCTACTCTTCATACTACTACTGTCCACTTCCGTAACATCAAAATCCATTGAAAAATGTAGGCGGAGTTAGGTGGACAAAGATCCTCATGTTGAAAAATCAAAGAAAGACTGTAACTTCCGCAAAAATCATTGGACCGAGAAATCCTGAAAATATGTACACTTAGGGAACAACCATTTAATTTTTATGGGGAGGCAAGGAAGGAATTTAAAATAAAAATCCAGGCTCCAAATTTTGGTGAAATAAAAAGGCAGGATCAAAAAATGGCCAGAAAAATAAGGCAGGATCGGACTTTGGGGAAAAAAATTTTGAGTGAATTTGAACCAAAAAAAATTGCGCACTTTAGTGCGCGAAAAAAAAAATTCAGGTCCAAAAATTCTGCGAAAAAAACATTCAGGATTCAAAGTCAATTCCTTGCCCCCCCCCTCCATAAAAATCAAATCAAACCAATGGGAGAAATTGTGGTTATTTAACAGTTCATAACTGAAAATGTCAATAAAAACTATAGAGTAGGCATAAAAATTTATTGTCGGAAGGGAAACCCTAAACACAAGTATTTTTATTTTGGCCTAATCAAAATGATTAGTTAAAGAAATTTATTTAGTACAAGTTTTCAGTAAAATCAAGAGTTCCTTGTCAATAAACAATTCTTATCAAAACTATGAATGAAATATTAATTTGTCACTAAAAATATTTAATAGTATTGTGTGTCGTCCATAAATTTTGACTCTCACGAAACTTCACGATGGCTGCCCATTATATGTAGTGCTGGAGAATCGCATGTTTTCACTTCCAAGTGTTGCCAAGTCAATGATTCTTGTGTTTCGTTTTTCTTTTGTTCGCACTGCTGTTGTTTTGTTACGTCCGGGCTGACTTTTATTGCACAGCAACAAAGACTCCACAGCATCTATCGAACCCTGTCATAAAGACGGTTCTCTTGACAAGTTAGATGTAAAATTTTGACTTCTGATTATGAAACTCTCCCGAATTTTTTACAAAACACAGTCCTTCCTTTACCTAAACATAAAACATGTTAATCAAATACAGACGCTATTTAAAAAAAAAAAAAGCTGAATTGCTATAAAAAATGGAGATGAGCCCTACAACAGTGTCAGTTTCTGATTTTCCAGATGAAATCCAACATATTTTAGATTTTTTTCCCGGAAATAAAAAAATAGCTGAAATCAGCTATATTGCAGATCAAAATGCCTGCAAAATATGAACAGTTTTATCACCGGTTACATACCAAAGTTTTGATTCTCAAGCGTTAGAAGCTTCGTTATTCCTCTTCATTTCTATTCCAGGAACCCTGCCGGCTGGAGGGAATCTCTTTGATTTAACATATAATTTCCACAATTTTATGACAACTTCTGCTGCAATTACTTGATTGGTTTTATTGCTGAGGAACCATATTAAGAATACACCGTCATGCCGTAAATAATCGAACACAAATGCATCGTCTGTGGCTTTTTCGTCTTCAGATGACGATGGCTCCGGACGACCATCTCGAATGCCCTCGATGTCCATGAACTTGCGTACATAATTTCTGTTTCTAAACGGCAGAAATATCGAAACTAAATTATATAGAAAATTTGTTCCATTGATTAATGTCACGAACACTAGCATCAGCCAATTAACACAGAACAATTTTTCGTTAAATAAATTGATTGGAAGAGAACACTGAACTGTCCAAGTTTGGACGTTTGTCATCTGTCTGACATCAAGGTCACAAAAAGTAACACGAGGAAAACGATTGTGATCTTCAAAAGCCTTACCTTTAAATAAATCGCGCAAAAAATGGAAACCAAGAGTTTTAAAATCGTTTCCCATAAAAGTGTCCACAAGGAGTATTTGTCCAATTGAATTAGCAAGGTATAGAAATGACGTTATCATAAACAAAAATACAAGATAGTTTCCATAATGAACCCCATAATTTGCCATCTTCGTCTTGACCTTTTCCATTCTTCGATAAGGTGACGATATGCAGTTTCGTACTTTGATATATTTATCTAGGTACAAAACTATGTCGTTCAGAGCTTCATCCCTTTCAGATGCAGTCAGAAATACAGCCTTTTCCGCTTCCCTTAACATTTTCTTCACATTTATGTACGAGTATCCACCAAATCGTTTCCAAACCATTCTTGGCAGATAAAACAGTAATGCTTGCAAAACGAAAATCAATGGTACCCATTGATAGTATTCAATCTCCTTGTCGACTCTAATTTCTCGTTCAATCGGCAGCGGACTCTCAAAATCGACATAATAAGTGTTCGATACCCAGCAATAACTGTTGGTGTAGGCCACATGACTTTTTTCAAAGACAGCAGGACACCAACATTGTATTGGTTCACCTACATACTGTCTGGCGCTGACGATGACTGCCAATACAATCAAGGTTATGACGCAGTATAATCGATTCAGTAGATGGATCGTCGAATCGTCAGTGATTCCTACTTTAAAGATCTTTGTTCCGTGATCTTTGATGTCGTCCAAGCTGTAAAAGAAACAAGTTAAGTAGACCTTATAAATTGGACGTGGTGGCCCTTAAAGACTGCATCACTGACAATCAGCACCTCTCAAGATAGTCAGTTTTACTACTGTAATCAAAGGTGTCTCCCTTGTATCAGAGACATATGTCTCTGCTAATATGGCCCAAACAAATATGGAAGTGTCTGTTTTTATAATGCGACATGAATATGTTTGACAATTGAAAATGTATTCTCAGTTGCGACCTCATTCTTTCGCCCTCTTGAAATATTACGCATCTCTTAATGTCTTATCCAGTTAAGAGTTGAAAAAAGAAGGATCTATTACATTTTCTTTTTAAATAAAACACTTTTAGAAAAGCTGTTATGTTGTTCTCTGTTTACTTGAAAGCCTTGTGAATAACATTTTTATTATTGAAAATTTAAATCTCCAGTTTATGGGTCAAAACAACAAATTCACTTTTAGTGTGGTGTCTGATTTATCAGGAAATTTCTGAATTGACAACAATAAAAATTCCTTTTAACCTTAGGACCTGACTGGTTACCAACGCTTCAGATAACTAAATCGTTTACACGAAGTGAGATGATGATCATATGGATATCTGTGAACCTTCATACATGTATATTGATAGTTTAATTTTGTCAAAGACATTTACTCAATCTAGCTTAAAGCTGAATTTACTTCTGAGTAAAAGATTCGTAAAAGTTATATCAGCTCATTTTCGTGATATTTACAAAATTTATTCTACTAAATAAACAAAACAAGAAATTGTTAAACAAAGAACAAAGAAATGTCCCCCGTGTCGAGATTTTAAAGTGGTCTTTAATTCACGTCTTAAATACCGTGTACTTAAAAGATCAAATTTTAATTTATTTTCTGAAGAAGGAACGACACGCATACAAAGGTAAATAATTAGAATTGGACAAAAGGCAATACACAATCAAGTTCAAAAGGTATTATAAACCTGTCGGTCTATACTAGAAATAAAACAAGAATGGTTTACAAGGCGTAAGAGGAACAGTTGGGTATATCCTATGTTGGAGAAACTATATAAACAAAGTGCTTTGTATGTGGGCATAATACGGCCACAGCAAGTCAACATCGACAACAGAAAATTACACAAGTGAGCTACATTGAGCGAATTATTGTTTAAAAATTTCTTAAGAAAGTCGAAAACTGGTCCCTTTTACTGTATAAATGTTGACAGCAGTAACAGGATAAGAGCTGAGTAACTTGTGTTGGTATACTTATAAATTTATCAGTCTCGGCCTCCCGCATTGACAAATGAAATTTGACCATTCTTCGTCTGACTATAGTGCTGTTTGACCCAAAATGACAATGGTGTTGTCAGAGTAAATGTTTGTCTTTGAACTACATCTTCGCAAATTATACGGTCTGTAGAAAAGGCGCCTTACAACTGTAACCGGTTGAAATAATGATTATACCACTATTCTTACTGAAAGACCTAGACAACTAAGTGATAGAACAAGAAACTTATTCTCATTCCAGAAATATTTTCTACGTAATTAAAACTTCTTATGTTCGTCTTGTATTTTTTTAACGATTTTTTACATGAAAAGGCCAGATAATATGTCTACTTACAAGGAAATTCATTGCTTGATTTTTTACTTCTAAAGGTCACGTTCATAATGATTTTACTTTTATTCAACCAAAACGAAAAAGAAATTAATGGTTACCATAATAAAAACTTCATTTAATGTATTACCAGTTACATGGTTTAATTTATGATGGGGAAGTTAAACATAATATGTCCGACTTCAACACAAGTTGGTCTTCGCCTTCGCAGGCTGTGTGAAGAAGCTGATTACTTTTACTTACAACTTAACAACTGTAATTTATGTTGTAATGATGATCTTTAGAAATTAAATGAATTTTTAAAATTATTTCATGAACTGTGCATATAATAAAAAAATCAACAATAAATTTTCACCCTAATAATTGCAGCATTAAAATGTCGACGCTTCAACTATCATGAATAGGTATCTATTTAAAAGTAAATCTCATAAAAACTTCCTGATACATTTCATAACAGTTCATAAATAATACAGTGTCATCTTTCAAAAAAATTGTCAAAAAGAACTTTTTATTCTAATCAGTAGCGGATCCAGCATTTATTAAAAAAATGCAGTAAGACTTTTTTCAGCATCAAAAATAAAAAAAATATACACGGATATTGCGGGGGAGAAAAAAGTGGCGAGGACTGCCCCTCCCAGACACATTCCCGCGACACTTTATGAAAAAAGGTGATCCTATTTTTATTATTTTTTTTTAATTCAGCATAATTTTCTTTACCAAGAAACAGATCCACGACTTTTAAAAAAGGAGTGAGTATAGGTAGACATATAAACGAGTTCCTACATCGCGTCATTTTTTTTCAAATTTTCTTGTGGGTAAAAACAAACAAATTGTTCTTCCAAGGGAATGCGTTCCATCTCGTGGAAACATTCCTAGTTTCATTAGTAACGGTAAATCACAAAACCCACTACAGTTTTGGCGAACATGATACAGATCTTTCAGGAGGGTTACGAGTTGTGCTTAATTTCACATGGCAAGGGAATTTTGATTTTTAACAGACATGTGGGAGAGGGGGGATAAGGAAAAATGAACTGAAACAAATATGTATATTCATTATTTCCTTTAAAGAATTTAAATATTCTTTTAATTGGTACAGGTTTCATTTTCGTTTCTATAGGGAAACTATGAGCAAAAAAGGAAATATCACTAAGAAACTAAAACTTACGTTTGAAAATCATATATCATACTAACTGGAAAAAAAATCTTAAAAACATATAACCAATTAATACTTACGCTCCCATTTCAGATGATTATGATATTTTTCTCAAATTTTCACATGTAAGGGGGTTCCATTTTCTTGTCAATATTTCGTCATGCCATGCGCTATGTCAACTTGTGTAAACAAATACACGGGTACAAAATTGACCTAAATTTTTACACTCAACAGGTAAGCAATCGCAAGGTAACTGACGATCAGAGATCGAGTGATTTAACGGTCATATGAATGGAATTTTTAATAGAACGTGAAGAATTGCGTGGGTAATACACTATTATTGAATTCTGTCGTAATATTCTGAACAAATTTCTACACTCGTGACATTTAGACCGTAACATATCGTAATGTTTGCATGTAGTTTCACGAAGAGCATGTCCGTCTACTCATTTTACCTAATGTCATGCGGACAAGCGAGTCCTACATTATTTTCTTACTAACTGAAAAAAATTAAATAAAAAAGACAGTTTTTTAAGAGTATACATCAATTATTCTTCCATTTCAGTTTTCAGCACAAAGGTGTAAATGGTGATTATGGAAGATTGCCACTTACGATTCTTTTTCATTGATCCACCAAGTATGTGAAAATGTGAAGATACTGTTGATTTACACATCCCAACTTCAGTAATTTTGTCTTAAAAGTTTGTAACAATAGACGTTGGACATGGCAACACTATACTGGAAAAAACCCTTGTTGTAATAACAGTATGGAAACAAAATCCAAAGCCATGTCTTTTTATACAACCTCAAAATTTTTGCGGTCGTATTGTTATGGGTCTGTCGTCGGCCGTCCGTAGACACATTGCTTTCCGTGCGATAACTTTAGTTCTAGTAGGCCTATTCATTTGAGATTTTAACACAATGATCCTTGGTACAAAACAAAGGTTGGGACTGAAAATGGGGAATCCGACCCCTACGGTTTCAGAATTAGGGGCCAAAAGGGAATACAAGTGGGATTTACGTATTTTTGGATGTGGAATGCTCATTTTTCGTCTGATGATGATGCATTTTTTTTATTCAGTTCCTAATAAAAATACCTTTCTGGAATATGCCAACGGATTTTTTGTAACTTTTACCGTTTCCGAGATGAAAGGGGTCAAACAGGGGCAATTTTCAAAATTCGTAACTTTTTTATTTTCCAATTTTGATGAACTTTTTTTAAAACGTTCGTCTTTGTGAGTGCTTTAAGGAAGGTTGCAACAAATTTTTGCTATCTTTTATAGTTTTGAGAAAAAGGAGGTTAAGATTGCAAAATTTTATCAC
>JAOXYI010297918.1:0-10467 GCA_028566495.1 Lithophaga antillarum
TCTATATTTCGATCTGTAGTAGTGAAATTTCTCGGAAAAAGGAATAATTAACAGGATCTAGAATTAAGAACTTTACAACTGTAAGTGTACTTTCATTCCAATGTGCAGAACTTCCGGGATACAAGAATACCCTTATGTATTTTCACCTTGTATCCTTCAGAAGAAGTACATCATACTTTAAGAGCGAAAACCAACTATTTCAGCTAAGCATTTCAGTCATTGCTATTTTCAGCAGCAGAAAAATGTAACGGGATCTTTACTATGAATAACCCCTCTTCATGTATTTGATATACTTTCAAGCCTAAAAATGTCACATTAAGCTTTTAACATCGGGAAAAAATGGGTATTGATACATATATTAAGCAGTCACTAAAGTAGTGTCGATTAAGCCGTTATACACCATTCCATATAAAATCAGATGACTGTACAAAATATGGGAAGTGAAAATTTGTGACCTTCTTCTTATTTTTATGTTTATATGTCATCATGCAACATGTCTGCAAGCTAAGATCCATGCATACTATATATATTAAAAAAATTGTAGTCCAGGCCTTAACTTTTTCTTTTGAAGGCTGAATTTCGTATTCCGTATAAGCCTAAATGGGTGTACAGTTTTTTAAGATTTATTAGCCGGGCCCTGTCCCCAGATAAATACAGGACAGTCCCAAATGCAGGTGAGGATCCAGGATTTCTAATTAGGGAGGCATAAGACAGTATACTCCCTTTTCTGACTTCGCATGAAGGGGGACATACACGACCCCCAAAATCTGCAATTGCTACGTTTGTTTTTCCTTAAGTACTAATGCTGGTACCGTGGCGGATCCGAAGTGGGGGAGTTATTCCAGGGGTTAAAACCCCCCTTTTTTTCTGAAAAGTATAAAATTCCTAGGGAAAATTGTGAAAATTGGCCATAACATAGCCTGGAACCCCCTTTTCCCCAAGAACCCCCTTTTTAGCTCACCTGACTCTTTGTGTCAGGTGAGCTATTGCAATCACTCGGCGTCCGTCGTAGTTCGTCGTCCGTCCGTCGTTAGCTTTTCATATTTCAATCTTCTTCTCTGAAACCACTTGACAGATTAGAAGCAAACTTGGCAGGAATATTCACTGGATGGTCCTGTACAAAATTTATACTTTTGGTGCCGATCGGAAATTCAACATGGCTACCGGGCAAATAGTGTGTTCTGATTGGCTGAAATTTCAACAATCTTGTCAGATACCACATGGTCGATAGAACTGTTATGTCGTCACAATGTTTCTTACATGGTACTCTATCAAGTTTATACTTTTGGTGCCGATCGGAAATCCAAGATGCCGCCACCGCGGGACAAAGTTAACATAGGATTCAATGGGAAATGTCAAAAAATTCTGTTTGTCTGAAACCACATTAGTGAATGGAAGCAAACTTGGCAGGAATGTTCATTGGATGGTCCTCTACAAACTGTATGCTTTTGGTGCCAATCGGAAATTCAACATGTCATCCAGGTCAAATAATGTGTTCTGATTGACTGAAATTTCAACAATCTTCTTGTCAGAAACCACGTGTCAATGAACTGTTATGTTGTCATAATGTTTCTTAGATGATCCTGTATGAAGTTTTACTTTTGGTGCCGATTTGAAATTCAAGATGGCCGCCTCCATGGGACAAAGTTAACATAGGATTCAATGGGAAATGGTCGAAAAAGATTTTTTGTCTGAAACGACAATAGAGAATGGAAGCAAACTTTGTAGAAATGTTCATTGGATGGTCCTCTATCAAATTTATACTTTGGTGCCGATCAAAACTTCAACATGGCCACCAGGGCAAATAATGTGTTCTGATTGGATAGCATTTCAACGGTCTTTTCTGATGGTTTTTATTGTTTAATATGAAAATGAGCTGTATTTTGACAAAAATTCACTTAAAAGAAAGGCGAGAAAAAACCGAAGGAGCATTCAAGGTGGAACAGTCCGAGGACACAGGCAACATCGGGAACGAGGAAGACACCCACCGTGTTGCTCATGTCAAGTCCGGTAAAAAGTCACACTCGGTAAGAGGAAAGAACAAAACTAGGGTAAAGGGAAAAGATCTGTCTTCATTTGGGAAACAGATATTCCGTAGCTGTGTTATGACGGAAACGTTATACGTTGTTATAAGTAGGTTGTGTTTTGAAATCTTAAAACATTTAAAGTTTTACTACAGGTGCAGTTTATGCTACTGAAGATGGATGGGAACCTGACGAGCATTATGATTTTGGTCAAGTTACAGTTAGAGGTTATGTTTTCCCTTCTGCTAACAAAGTGTTTGAAAAAATAATTAGAGCAGGAACGAGTATAGTCAATAACAACGCCTCGTTTTCTGCATCGTTAAATGATGTTGATGGCCCACTGATATCAGTTCAGGTAACAGGATAGAAATATTATGATATTATCTGGGAAAATATGTCGTCTATCATACTCATTTGTAATATATGTAAATAATTCATATAATTGCAATGTTAAAAAAAACAATTAAGTAAATGAAAGATAATACAACATACAATCCATAATAAAGCCGTAATGAAAAATGAAACCAGGTAAACGAATTCGATCCTCGCTGGGAGATTTTAGCTTACATTGGTAACATACACTTTACTGAGTGCGGAAGAAACATATTCAGTAAAAGTAATTTTAGATTGTGTATCACCCATCTAGTATTTATGTGATCTTTCACAATATGGGTTGTAATGCAAAAAGATATGTTTAGCCTCGTAGTAATTCTTTATTGACATTTATACCGGTGCTTTGGATTTCTCCACTACATATATCTGAAATATTTGCTAAAAAGCTCTAAAAAGCCTTATCGTATCGTTTCATTGTATAAACATTAATTTGTTATGTTGAATGCGGTTAATATCTAGAAACGCCACAGACAAACGGATCTACTTTCTAGGTATTGATAGAGAGACATCCTTGCATTCTCGTATTGACAGATGTGTAGTTTCCGAGTTGCAACATTCCTGCTACCTTTGTACGTGGCATGTATTAAATCTCAGTTGACATATTTTAAAACTTGTTCTGGTTATCATTTTTCATTTTGTCTTATACAACGATTTTGCATGCAAGACAACAGTTGCTCACCCTGTCGATGGACCTGGTCTGATTCTAGGTTTTATATCGAAGATCGTGTTATCTAAATTTTAGCTTTGTTTTTTGGTTTTTAGGTTTTTATTGATGTTGTCTTTTTATGTCCGGACTGTGTTTTGCTTTCATCTATTAGTATGTTTTTGTTTTAAGCCGACAGCTGAATAGTAAAACGCAACGTATTTACTGATCACCTCATTTCACTCTCTGTGTCTAGAATTTCCATTAGGTTAACTATATGATATTTTGTGCCCACGTTGGATTATTATACCCCGCTATCGATAGCTGAGTGTGTATAGTGTTCATTGTGTTCGTCCGTCTGTGAATCCGTCCACATCTATTATACGCGACTCTTCCTTTACTTCTCAATGGATTTTTAACAACGTTTCAAGAATTCTTCAGTACCAAATATTATTGTGCATCTCCTATTTGATTTTGTTAAAGTTAAAAAATTCTTGACATTTTCACATGCGAGTATGCAGTGCTCTTCCATTAAACATTTATCCATAACTCCTCCTGAACCTCGGGTTTGATTCCAACCAAACTTTATAAAATTCACAAGGATCTAATATAGAAGGGCATTTCCTATTCATTTTTCTTGAAATAGAACAATCTAGCTTTTCAAACACTTAAACATGTAGCGGTCTAAATTTTACACAAAACATACCTGTTTTCAGGAATTCATCCACCAGTGCACGAATTTCAACAAAACTTTTAATTATTTTATTAAAGTGTATCTTTTATTTATTTTTAATAAATTTTCTAGATATTCCAGACACTTCATACATCGGCCTAAATACTAAATATAGAAAAAAAGTTGCATTTCTTAAACCAGTGAATGGATTTCAACAAATCTTTTAGAGATTGGTACAAATTGTGATGTAAGCCTCCTATTTTTTTCCTTGATATTAATTTTTCTATATTTCTGGACACATAATACATGCATCTTGTGCCATATATATTTACAATACAATATACAATATTTTTGTGAACCTGATATCCGCAAGTTCTCCTAATTCAAGCAATAGACTAAACATATCAAGACAAATTTGCAGATATTCCCTGTTACAACTCTATCTGCAATAACAACGCTATCTGCAATTATACTGCAAATAGCGTACGCTATCTGCAATAATTATTGTACATAGCCTTAATTCTTTCAACTCTTTTTGCAAGAACGACGTTATTTGCAATAGTTATTGCACATAGCGTAGATATATGCAATAATATTACAAATAGCGTTGTGATTGTACATATGCGAAAAACAATAGTCCGCTATGTGCAATATTTTCTTTAACCGAAACTTTTATTTTTGACCTAAATCGCAGCTAAGTAGAAGAGTCAAAGCTTCGCAATTTTGTATATGCATTAAAGTCGCAAGCGTACGTAACGTGAAAATTTGAAGATGACCGCTTCCAATATGTAAACTAATGACATTTTCGTCTATTTATATTTTGCAAATTCCTTAACAAAATACGAATTTCTTATAAAGTTTAATTCTCAACAACTAGTCGTTAAGGACAACCTACATATCACTGCAATATAAATGTGAAAAAACAAAGTAAACGTTATCAGTAGTTGTACATAAACATGAAAGAAACCACATTTCATACTCAAAACACGATTGAAAATCATAGAGAACTGCTGACTAAGACATTCAGGAACCGGTACAAGAACAAATTATTAAAAATTATTGAAGGAAAAAGCTAAAACAATCAAATCATATACCTTTCAGCTCATATAATTGCAAAAACATAATTGTCATTTTTCATTATTGCATTTAGCACCAATATCTACCATACCAACGCTATCTGCAACAATTTGTTTTATTGCAGTTAGCGTACGCTATTTGCAATATTATTGCAGATAGCATTGTTGTTGCAACTAGAGCTGAAACAGTGCGCCTCCTATTTTAATTTGAATTTTAGCAATTACTGGAACTACCATACATGAAGTTCATGCCATATGCAATACAGTGTGACATATTTGCCAGTCTGTTATACCTATGAATAGATTTCTTCAAAACTTTCGTGGATTATTTATTATTAATGGCAGATGTGCATTTGTTGCTTTATTTGTTTTCAAATCGAACTTTATAGATTACTGGACACATTATAGTGTCTCAGGAGCCAAATATAAATGCATCCTGTTACCTGGTACATATAGTTTCTCCTGAGTAAGGGAACAGACTTCAACAAAACATTCAATGTTTACTCATTATGGAAAGCAAATGTCCATCTCTTATTCTATATTTCTCGAAATAGAGTTTTCTAGATTTCTTGAAACATCAGAAATGTATCTCCGGCTATTACCAAAAGTAACCTGTTTTTCTCAACTCCTTCTAAACCAATGAATAGATTTCAACTTTCAGGAGGTTGTTTTTATGAATTGCACATGTGATCCTCGTATTTTTTAATTTTTTTTGCTGAATTTTCTAGGTCTCTGGGCATATCATACACGAACCTCAGGTCATATGTAAATGTATCCTGTTTTTCTGAACCCTCTTAAAGCAGAGAATGGGTTTCAACAAAAGTTTCAATTATTGTTTATAATGAATTGCAGATGTGCATTCTACATAAAAATTAATGCCTTGCTTGTTTAAGATGGAGACGGAAGTATTAATTGGTGACCATTGGCTCAAAATACTTATCTTTTTTGTAAACCGGTAAATAAAGTTTTGCTTTTGTTCAGATATTCAGAGAACATCTCTTTGTCAAATTGATAATGCAATCCGTGTAGAAACTGTTTATTTGTGTTTCTTAGGTGAAAGTTGATTCGAGCGACGCAAACAATCCAGGTATGTTATTCTATGGGGCTGGATCGGCACAAAGCACTGGAATATCTCATTACGGAGGAGTTATATATGCTTACACCGAAAATGAAGTAATATTATGGACACCAAGTTCGACGACAGGCAAAGGCCATATGATATATATAGATGAAAGATGGGGTAGCGGACAAATGTCAACAGTGGCGGCAAATGCAGATATTATTATCAGAGTATACACAGGTTAATATTTAGCTTCAATATACATATTATATAATAGAAATACGAAAAACCTAAACGGTATGACTTAACGTACATTTGATGCTAAATATGTGCTCTGATTTGGTGTAGAAGCTCTCCATACTTTTTAATCTGGAAAGTTATTTAAAAAAGAGGTCCGAAAGACACAATTTATTTTAAAGGGATGACCATTGGTCGTCCGAGTGACGCACAGATAAAAAAAAATAGTATGTATAGGAAAGCATATTTAGCGATTTTTACAATACTTTATGTTCTTTATGCTGATTGAAGATGGAAAGCATCGTTTTCATCATTCTGTTAATTGCAAAAACCTGCTCAGTAGTCTAAAATCTTGAAAACAAATCGAAAAATTTTGTTTAAATATATGATATTTAATGTTAAAACTGACAACTAATAAGTAAAAGTACATAAAAGAGAGGATGAAATATGTAAATCATTGCAGATGTAGTTCGGTGCACCCAGCCTGATACTGTAACGAATGCTCAGTACACAGTAACATCACTTGATGTTGGCGGTACCGTAACATATACCTGTGATTCACCATTTATACTCAGTAGTGGCGATTCTATTAGAACCTGTGACAGCAGTGGAAACTGGACTGGATCATCTCCAACTTGTATATGTGGTAGTTCTCCAGGTATATTTTTATCTAATGCTTTTTATCCTTATAAATACTTTCCATTAGTCGTGTCTTCTTTAAAGTCGTATGTGTGTTCAGTGAAGAAAGCATTCAGATAAGGATGCTTTTCTGTCACCCCCAAAGACATTGTATCTGGATTCAACTCGATTTTATATTTCATGTAGATAATTGGGATTTTCAAACTTCCTGCAACAAAGAAGAATTATATTCGTAGCAGAAGGATTGAACGGCTTTAAACACAATGTCATGATATCTGGTTTAAAGTTTTGGTAGTAAGATCTGGAATCTGAAAATGCCTCAACATGAATAACTGTCTAACGTTAGGTATGAACTTGAAAGAATGAATTGATTTATCACTCTGAAATTTGCTGTCATAATATTAATGTTATAATATGAAGTGTACGATAGACAAAATAAAAATATACTCGGAAGTGTCCTGTGTCAAATGAAACGTAGAAACAAAATGAGATTCTACCTTTTGTTTGTGTACGTACCTTATTTCTTGTAATAAAAAGTAGGTTTTTCATGATATTTTAGCTCACTATTTCTATCAGCGATGCTATGTATAATGCGTCTTTTTTTGGTCGCATTTATAGTTTCTGGTTGTCCTATACCCGACCCTGTTGATTTCTCATCAAATACAACATCTACAGAATTATTGTCTACTTCTTTGTTTTCAACTGGAACTATGGTGACATATGCGTGCGATTCAGGATATACAATGTTTGTCGGCTCATCATCAAGAACTTGTCAAAACAGTGGCTACTGGGATGGACTACCTCCGGCTTGCGCAGGTTTGGTTTTTCTACTGAAAACGGAATACAAGAATTAAATTTAGAAATAAACGGAAAATAATGACATTGCACAAAAATGATTTTTTTTCATAACAGAGTAACTTAGTAAGAATACTAACTTTTTCCTAACTAAGCTCTTTCAAAACTTATGAATGCTGTTTGTTAACCTTGCATCTGCGCTTGTTGAAGGTAGCTAGCTGTTGTTGCATATATCGCTTTTCAAGCCAAAACGATTTTTTAAAAATTTTTGGCGGGATACTATATCTCATTACAGAACTCCTAAATATGTCAGTACAACGTCAGTATACATACAGCTTAAAAAGTTATTCAGAAAGCTTAAATAATACAGTTTAAAGTGAAAAATATTATATATTCATGTTTAATTTATAGTTTAACATTTAAACAAAATTTAGGTTTAAACTTGCATAATGTGATTTGTATATTTTCATTTTTGCCTAATAACTCCTCCATGGAGCTTAAAACGAATTGGTTTTCTCTAATTCCTTTGGTTTCGTATGAATGAAAGAAATATAGCTGAATACTGTATTTATAGCATTAACATAAGTAACATACTTTTTAGAACTCGTTTCCGTTAATTAAAATTGTGATGAATGTGCTCTTTTTCATTCAGTGTACTTTGATCTTCTTTCAGTGATCAGTTGTTCTATACCGGATTCTTTGGGTAACGGATCATACACACCAATAACTACGGAGTATCTACCTGGTAGTGTAATAACGTATCAATGTGATTCAGGGTATGCAATGAAAGGTGGTTCAGGCTCACGTACATGTAACAACAGCAGTTCATGGGATGGTGTACCTCCAGCTTGCACAGGTCTTTAATGCTTAAATACTTCAACTACAATAGAGATATAGGAATATACATGTATCAATTGTTTTGCAATAAAATATCAGATAATTTATGTACGGAAAATAAAAATTTTATGAGGTTGTAAGTATCTGGTTGAATATTCAGCAAGCCATCAAGCTGCACAACTTTGAAGCAAATTCTTGGACAATACTGTGAAATCATGTGAAATACGGAAAGGGCACAACATCTAGGTGAATTGTTTTGTTTTAAGAAATGAATCCGTATTTTGTATTTTTGTACGGGTGACACGTACGTCATACTCTAAATGATGTGGGAACGATCCTTACTTTTACAATTAAATAAAACTTCAAAACTATGTTTTCGATACATATAATTTCATTCCGATAAATAATTAATGAAAGTTCTACTTTTAAACCATACAACTAAATTGCATATAAATGGTGTCATTAAGATTTAAGGAATGGCAATAACGCGGTGGTGAATTTTGTGTAGGAATGAACCAGTAAAAGTTTTAGTAGGTGTCAAGAATCTGTTGCCTTAAATATTTGATGACATCATAATGTAATGAAATTTATTTCGGTGATAAAATCCATTTCACACACACACACACACACTTATGTCAATGTAATCGCTAACAACTCCTTTATTATATAGAGATAGCTGAAAGATATAGAATTAAAGCCTATTGTAAGACTGGTTCCGGTCTCGGAATAAAACAATCATGAATTACGGTATGAATTTTAAAACAGTATAATATTTCTGATTTCAGTGATCAATTGTCCTATACCAGATCCTTTAGGTAACGGATCATACACGCCATCAAATTCTTTATACCTACCTAGTAGTGTAATAACGTATCAATGTGATTCTGGATATACAATGACGGGTGGTTCAGTCTCACGCACATGTGACAACAGTGGTTCATGGGATGGTGTACCTCCAGCTTGCACAGGTCTTTAATATTTTATTGCCTCTATTACAATAGACCTATTGAGGTTTATATTTATAGTAATAAAACGTTGAACAATTTCCGTACTTTAGTAAACTTTTTGTTAAGGTATGAAATATTGAACAACTTGTCAAGTTATTCTACTTCAAATCAGAAACATGATTTTTCTTTCCCTGAATTTAGTGTAAGTGATGCTCTTTCCCTATACCTATTCAATAACCACCTAGACAATTCTGCACTTCAGTAGAGGTCTTCAAATTACCAAATTGGTTTAGGTATAGCAAGAAACAGTAAAACAATGCTTGCCATAAATAAACTGAATGAAAACAAGCTTTGTTGGGTTTTATTTTAAATTCTTTCAGCTGTAGTTGATCCAGTTTAGCAATCTGAAAATTTGTTTTGAATTGTAAAAATGTTACATTGTTTGAGAAATAGGTACACATAAAGGGCAACACTTGCATTAAATTCAGGGTGCTTGAATTATTTGTAAATCAGCTCCCTTTAACTAATAGATGCAAATTTACAACAAATACGAAAATGTTGTACTTTTCTATCATTTAGATTCGTCATATTACCAAAGATAATCTGGAATAATACAACTTTTTATTATTTACATTTAACTGGCATCAATTTCATAAATTATGTGATATTTTGATCACATTCGCATGGTAAAAATATTGTAAAATATTTATCCTCCTCAGCACTAAAAATATCGTAAAGCAGTGAAATGCAATTTACAGTTGTTGCAAAGTTTGAATATGTTAAGTATGCATCTGATATTTATGCTCTCCGAAAAACTTCTGGGAGCATATGGTCGCCACTTTGTCCGTTCGTCCAACCGTTCGTCTGTCCGAATGTCAGTTTCCGGATGATAACTTCAATGATGTTTAAGGGCCTAAGTTATACATTTCCATATTTACTACCGGCAAGTTCGATTTTCATTCTGATCGCATGCAGGGTTCAAGTGTTATGTCCTTGAAAATGCAAAAGTCGTCAAGTTTGGGATGTCTGCTACCGTTTGAGGATTTCAGTTACAGTTTTGTTTATTTATTACGTATGGTAAAATACAGGTCAAGTTCATTTTTCACCGTGATCGCATGTCGGATTTAACACTTATGTCCCTTT
>JAOXYI010298028.1:0-10466 GCA_028566495.1 Lithophaga antillarum
ATGGACAAAACTTTTGATTCTAGTTGCTAAGGCAACAGAAACACATCTGTACAAAAAGTAGTAATTTTTTATGTCAGTGGGTGATACTTAATTTGTAATCAGTTTTATTAGGGAATTCTGAGATTATGCGTGGCCAAATTATTTTGGTCCTTACAGAGAACTGATCTTAAGTTTTGCGAAACAAGCATAAATTCTGAGATAACACCACAATTTTAAATTAATCCGATATATTACAAATCACCACATAAAAATAATATCTGTTGCACTTTATGTCATTGACTGAAAAACGGTGCCTAAGCAAGACAAAACACATTTTAAATTCCATATATCATTTGGCCTAACTTTTCAGCATTGAAAGAAGAATATCAAAGATTTCGCACTTGTTAATTTTGAAGATAATTATTACCTGTTACTACTATCATCACTATAACCATAACTGTTACAGCTGTTGCACCCCAGAATCTGTAATTGTTTGGCACTGAAAGAAAGATTTAGTCTAAGAATATCATTCAAACAAATACAAACATGATATTATGACAGAATGTTCCGGAATCACCTTTTTCCGTGGCACATAACGATAAGTAGCTATGCAATATTCTACTAGAATTACGGTTCGTACATTGGATAAAATCTTGATATATGTAATACTAGTATTGAGTTGGAAGTTTCTTTCTAAAATATTAAACTGAAGTGTTTACTACAAAAATCATAAAAAAGAAAAAAAGTATAATTCTTAGAGTCCATCGTACATGTCATCGACCTTTTACCTACATTCTGACTTTTTCTTTTAAATACTTTATAATTTATCTAACAATATTTCTAAATTAGCCTGGGGTCTCATGATATCGCGGTAGTTAGCGTCAGACAGTAAATAAATAAAAGTAATAACTTACCTGAATATGTTTGTTATGTTCAAATTATTTCCATGTAATACCCTGTCAATCCACCAAAAATAATGACTTTCTGTCCTTTTCTTCGTTGTGAAATATCCTCCTGAAGTGGACATCTTAAATTTGTATATTCCAGGAGAGGTAACCATGATACCGCGGTAATTGATAAAACGTAAGTATGGAAAGCTTGCAGCGTCAATAAAACTCCAACTTTCACTTGTTTCAATAGAATTGTATATATTCTTCAACAAAACATGACAATTTCTTCAAAATTTAACTTTAAAATATATTTTAAGAGTAAACTAACATATTTACAAAATTTATGTTCTCCATTTTCTTTATTTACTTTTCATGGCAGTGTGGACATCTGAATACACTGTCTCTTCTTAATGTCCTAGTTTGGCAACAGTAAATCAGATGAGTCCAGTGAGGACAAAAATCACACTTTGCCCATTTTACAAATACTATTCCTGCCATTTCCTTCAATTCATTTGGCTGCCATTTATTACATACACAACAAGTTTCCTCATCATCTGTAAGTTCTATATCTGAATCTTCCTCCTCAGAAGACACAAGATTTAGGGGAAAGCCACTTCTGCTTGTACCAGATGTACCAGGTTTTGGTGAGGAAGTATTTTGTTGCTGTTTTATAATTTTGTTTTGTTTTAACTTTGAATTTAAAGGTTTCACAGTTTTCTTGGCACTTTTACTAGTGTTACTATTTTTGGACTTAGAGACAGCAGCTGATCCACTAACATTAAGATTTAATTTAGGTTTCTTTAAATTTGATGATTCAAGGATATCTTGATTTTTTTTCTTCATCAGATTTCCAGCCAAATATGGAGGCACAAACTTGCGTTTTGTTTTCTTAGGCACAACAGACTTTATTGTTCGGACCTCGAAGAAATCAGTATCAGAGGATTTCATATGTACATCATCCAGTTTTTTGGTTTCATTTTGTAGGTTATCTAATGTGACATCTGGATGGCTAACAGTTGCATCCTCCTGCACATTTTCAGTTTCAATATCTTCCTGGACTGAATAAATTTCAGTGGTTTCAGTTGTATTAACAAGTTCAGGTTGATTTTCACTGTAAATAACAGAAGGTGCAGTTTCATCAGCTGATATTGCTTTGTTATTAAATGGATAAATTCCTGTCCTGCGAAAAGCAGAAATTAACTTTTCTGAGGACAAAGCTTTAATATAAGGTTTGAAAGTCAATTGAGCAATCTCAAATTTGCTGATGCTACTTCCAGGATTTTTTTGAAGGTAAGTAGAACATTCTTTATTGTACATGCTCTTAAGAGGACCAAATACTCCAACATCCAGAGGTTGAGTAAGGTGACTGCTATGTGGTGGGAGGACGAATAAGATGACATTATGTTTTGTTGCCCATGTGGATAATGTTAAACTGATATGTGACCTATGTCCATCATACAGTACAAGAGTAGGCTCTTGATTCTTTTCTGAAGTTATCCCTGCATGTTTAGAAAAGTGTTTGGTGAGGTAGTTTTGAAATACCTGAGTGTTTGACCATCCTGTTGGTGACATTTCACCCTGTGACTGAGGTGCTGCATCCTTCAGAAATGCATCATTCCACCTTTTCCCTGGGAAAACATAATATGGAGGTATATAATTACCTAACGCATTTCCTCCAGCAATAATAGTAACTGTTGAGGACCTAGGTGATGTGACAGATTGTGGTTTTGTTTCTTTAGAACATACTACTTTAGGTGGAGCATGCTCTGTACTTATCCCAGTCTCATCCACATTATAAATCCTATCAGGTTTGTCTCTCAGATTATGTTTGGTGAGAAGTGATGACAGCTCTTTGAAATAATTTTTAATTGTTTCTTCTGAGGCTGACTTTGCCCTTGACATAGACAGTTTTTGCAGCTTTACCACAGTTAATTCAGGCCACCGCTTTAGAAAGCCATAAAACCAATTTGTACTTAATTTGACAGAATCATCTGCTTTTAAAGTTTTACCAAGTGACAAGGCATAATCTCTACCTATCATCTGGATTGAATTTCTATTATATCCATATCCAATTTTGGCATGATACTTGATGTGATCAACCAATTTCTGTTCTTCATCAAGACTAAACAAAGTTTCAAAACCAATCCTGCAGTCAACACCAACATTACCCTGGTTCTGTCTCTCAATGTTGATTCTGGGACATTGTATTGACGTGCAGCTCTGTACATTGACATACCAGCAAGAGCTGCTAAAAGGCTGTCTGGAGATTGATTCTGTCATACTGCAGCCTTGGTTTTTTGATATCAGCAACCTTTAAATATATTTAATTCAATTTTAATATTTCTGGGAAAAAATACAACAAAACAACCACTTGAAAATTTTTAATAGAGATCAAGAAAAAGGTCAAAGCAGACATAAAATTGAGGAAAAATTAAAAATATGAATTAAAATTTAATATATTTACCTGTATTACATATTCTATATTGTATTTATATATGCTATACATAAAATATAATTCTAACATGTATTTTCTTTCAGTAAATGTTTATTTTTCAAATAAACCTGTTATCAGCAGTTAAAAAAACAACTTCTAACATTTCTCATAAATGCTTTTCTTGGATTTTAAATAACAATAAAACCTTAAAACACGATAATGTCTCATAAAGTCCTCCATACACTAGTTTCCCTATTGTTAAACAATAGATTGGAGTCACGTGATCACTATTAGCCTCATTTTAGATGTAAACAACCAGACGACAGTGAACAGACCGTTTGGGATAAAAATTGTTGATCATAGTGTATTTTTGTAACATATTTTGGAATATACTATAGCACAAAAGTGAAATATTTAGCGCTTGACTTAAATATATTATAAAAATAAATGTTTACTCACCAGTAAAAGTGACATTCCACGAAAAAATCTCTGACATGGTTTATCGTGACCTCATGGTTTATCGTCTAAAAATAGGTGACCGTCGGGTGGCGCTACGCATGCGGAAATAGAAAAATGGAAAATACCGCGATGTAATGAGACCCGCGATATCATGAGACAGGAGTATATATGATTACGTAACGCAGGAAAGACAATTAAACAATGACACCAACATAACATTGCATGTGTATAAAGCTGCTTTGTGAAAATTTTCGATCTATCACCTGTTCGTTGCCAAACAATTTTGTCTTAAACTGTCAGTCCACCAGGTATTCTCATTTGTTTTAGACAACCAAGGTCAAATATTCTCGTAAGCTGTTTGTTTCCCGCCACAGTATTGTTCGATTATCTAATATTCGATTCGTCCTTTCCGTTTTGTATTTTTGGCATATTTAAATCTTTAAGTCTTTACCCCGTTTAAAAATGTACAAAAATATTGTTACTTTAGTAAATCTTCTAAGCTATTAGACTGCTGTCATGTACTAAAAATGCGTTTTCATTTTCTGCTCTGTAGTTAAAAAACACGCAAATACCTTGATCGTAATAACTGATATAAGCAGTTTCATGTTGAAACGAATCGTTTGCAAGGTTAATTTTTCTGATTTTTTTTTTATCGGAATGAAATTATAAAATACTGAATACATGTTTCTGCAGTATTTGACTGTCAAAATGAGGCATGTTAGCACACTTAAGTAGCAAGTACTTCCGTATCATCATGCAAAAATGTGATTCGGTCCTTACTTTTAACTTGTATGAGACTACTAAATATCCATGCATTTTTAAGTAAAACTTCTTCAAGAAATTTCAAGATATTTTTATAATTTTACAGGCAGTATGACAATCTGGACCAAGCCACGAATGAAGTTCATGTTTACACTACACCATCAACCGCTGAAGACGAGGTGCATTACATATATTTGCCTTAACCAGACAATGTCCGAAGATATTGTGCGAAAAAACCTTTTGAAAGATACCAGCATGTTTTTAGTACTGAAAAGAATGACATGAAGAATCTATATGGTTGCAAAGCAGTATATAATATTAGAACACCCGTTACTGATTACATACACTGACATTACCTTATATATTATATAAAAGTCGGAATGGGCTTAGGTCGTACTTATTTGATGTTTTTAGTTGTATTTGTCATTACAAAATTTCGATGAATTCAATAATTTTTAAATATTTTCGTCAACGGGAGGATTTTTATAACTAGGAGAAGAGATAAAAAAGAGGTTTTACACAATGCCATTTTTCTATAGATGTGTTAGATGACCTTAAATATGTTGAAATATACATAAATAAAGAGGGGTAAATACGACACACATCTGATACCGTTCCTTGAAATTATTACGGATATTGTAAATATACCATTTTCTCATATTGAACATAAAATGAAACGTCGTTTCTTACGAACAAAAGATATGGATCCCATTAGCATTGACAGCAATCTCAACGATAGAAGTGTCCAGTCAAAAGTACCACCCTAATTTACAAACAAATGATCCCTACTTATTTCTGATACCACCACTACACTAATGCATCCAAGATTTTTAAAAAAATTACCATATTTCCGACATTTCTTTGCCTTTTGTTGAAAATAGAGTGTTAAAATAGCAACATACTCAATCCAGGACTATTGTAAGGGTCCATGAGTACTGTTTCTATGAGATTTTAAGGAACCTGTAGGAAAAGCAACTTTTAATAATACATGTAAATGTTGTCCTTAAAGCTAACAAGGCTGCTAAGTTGTATCCAAAGCATTAACAAAGAATGTTGGATAAAAGAACTAGGCATTGTCCAAGAAGAATGTCTGAGACAACCGTAGTAACTGCCAGTATGCTGTGTGTATTTGTCGAATTCGAATTCGACGGGCGAGTTCGTCAAGAAATAGTTGCTATTTCAATGGGTACGAATTGTCTAATTGTCCACTCATTCCTATACGTTTACCAAAGGATTAAAAAACGAAAAGGTGGCACTTTTCAGGACATAGATGAAGTTTTGTTACTTAATTACAGTTAAAGCGATCACTTAGATCTTTCTATATCCAAGTAACCTCTAGATAAATGACTAACAGGATTGCACGAATCAACCCCATTATTTTAAATATAATTTTTAATTTTTCTTAATTTTTTCGTGAAATAATTTTCAGAATACAAATGACATGCTAGGCTTAAGGCAAGAAAAATAAAGTTTGAAATTGATTTCTAAGGCAAGATTATTTCCTTAAATGAAATCACTTGTTGAAACCTTAAGTGAGGCGATAAAAAATAAGACGATCTTATTTTTGCTTGATATAATTTTCACGGTCTAAATGACATTTTAAGCGTTGAAGCAGGTAAAATAAAGTTTGAAATTGATCTATAATGCTAGATTATTGCCTTAAATAAAGCATCAAGTGCTTTAATAAGCAAGTTTCTCGAGGCAGATATACGCGTCCGAAATTATGAGATAACTTACGTCATTACAAGATAATGTTGTGTTTGCGTTATTAGGAGACAATGTTTTTATTATCGATAGAAAACTACGTTTTTTTTTTAAGATACTTTGCGCTATTACAAGATACTGTTTTCATTATTGCGAAACATCTGTGTATTATTTTGAGATAATTTGCGTTATTCTGCGGTAATTTTTCGGTATTACGAAAACAATTTACATTATGATGAAATATTTCACATTATTACGAGATAATATTAGATTTATAATTCTCTTTCCTATGCTAAATCCTAGATTTTTGCCACAGACTGCATATATACACTTCGACTCTTATGTCCCTCGTTCAGTATGGACGTCGCGTTTCGTCTCTTACAGATTTTCACGAAAATATAGACATAACACTATATTTCGTAAAAATAAAGGCTGTCCTTTCTTACATTTTACTATATGGAACACGTTTTGATGAGGTGGCGAAGTAAATTCTCAGTTTTGACTTCTGTACATTATAGCATATTTTGTAAATATAGGCACCTTAAATACAACATACCAAAAACATTTTAATCAAAACTTACTAAGTTCATGTTTATGTTTAAAAAAATACAGTTTTTGCATGAATCGATATGTCCCACGAAATGTGTGCGATTCATTTGATGACCTAACACGAATAGAATGGTTTATTTGTACATAAAGTTTTCCATCCTTTCTGAAATAAAGTCCTTCTTGGAACATTTGCTATTGGCTTCATTACTTTTAGCAATTGTCACAAAACATCAGAATTTGTTGGTTTGTTACTAAAAGCTCTCGAGACACTAAAAGTGTCTGGAATTCTTTTTCTGTATTAAATTAATGATGAATTAAAACCAGGTTTAACCCACCATCTTCACTAGAAATGCCAAGTAAGGAACTGTTTTCCAGATGCTCCGTTACTTTTGATGTGTGAGCGTTTCC
This sequence comes from Lithophaga antillarum, assembly GCA_028566495.1. NCBI lineage: Eukaryota > Metazoa > Mollusca > Bivalvia > Mytilida > Mytilidae > Lithophaga > Lithophaga antillarum. Next base: position 7,186 of record JAOXYI010298028.1, read on the forward strand.
TCGGTTTTGTCAGTTTTTATTGACTTTTGTTGTTTTGACTTTCCCTTTTGAAATTACCTTGGACTTCGGTATTCTTACTTATACCTTTACTTCTTAAAAATCAGATTATATGCACGATATTATTTGGATCGATCCAGCTTACATTTTGTCTTATTCGGATCGATCCAGTTTACATTTTGTCTTATTCATCTTATATATGTATTTACTTTACAACACGTTTTAAAATAACACTATAATATGGAATACGTACACCTTAGTGTATTGTGATCTCCTGTATTAGATATTTTCGATGTCACTGCTTAATATGAGATGACGCTTTAAAGATATTTGATATTTGTTGGTGTTAAAGTATATGTGGAGTAGGTTATGAAAATGGTAGAATGAAAAAGTATTAGGCGATTGATGTTGAGTGCAAAATGAAAGACGTTTTCATTAGCGATGAACCTGATTTACCTTTCAGTTTTGTCATGGAATTGTTGTCCTTTTTTGTTATCTTGGTTCGATTCCTTTTTTTTATATGCTTGTATTTGTGTTTTGTTGTATTGACTGGAGTTCACATTTTTAGGGTAGCCCTTGGTATTCTTCTGCTATATTAAAAGAAGTATTCTGCTACTATATTAAAATAAGGAGGAATCTGTAGTAATTATCATTTCAAAGTTCTTATAATATGTAGAATTAGTAAGTGGAAGAATTCCAGTTTCTGGATTTACCAGCATTTATGTAAAAGTGATTTTTGTTACTTGAATATTTATAATAACAAAAACATTTACACCTAGTTATTAGACAAAACGAAAAAGCCAGGCGACACGGAGTAGAATATACAAAATAAAAAACAAAACACACACACACACACAAAATGCTCTAAAAAGCAGCTGTGACATCATGTAGTGTGAGCCTCATCTAAGACTAAGTAATAATAATAAGAGTTTCGGTATGTGTTTTTCTGTCTTCTAGTAAGTAATAAATCAGTAATGTTATATCTTAAATGCTTCGTATAATCTTTTTATAAATATTTTTATACCTATCTAAACTGATTATTATGCGTGCAATTGGTTAGTTGCAAAATTATCATCTTGCGAAATATTACATTGGATGCATTCTCTGTGTTACCCATAAATGCTACTTTTATCTAGCATACCGGTGGATTGCAGCATACATTGCGAATTTTGTGTACAAACATTTACTGAATGTTTTAAATCTAAAGTAATGTTTAATGTTACTGTCGTTTCTTTGTATTTAGTACAAATTTTTTCAACCAGTTGACATTCATGTATGATTTCAAAAACATGTATACATATTGGCAATTGTATATATGTAATTATTCGCATAGCATATATTTTATTTATATCAATATTATTAGTACTTCTGCGGGTGCATGGATTAGTTGGTATCAGTATATGGTAAAAAGTGAAAGACATTTCACAAAATAAACAACATTTTACAAAATATTCGAAAGGTTAATCTTGGTCTTTGTCCCGAATTTGTCATGATTAGTATGTATTTAAATCTGATAGAACTTAAAAGTTAAATCTGCCGCCACACAATACTCTATATTCTACAGACAGTCCGAGAATTCCTATCTTTTGAGAAAACCGACAATTCGTCTGAAATACAGTTTATACAGAACTTCAAGTTGTTTTCTACATATTTAAAATACCTAATGTTCCCATGATTAAGGTAATTGGTCACATTTCTCTGTGCAGATTACCACTTAGATATTAGTTTGCGGCAAATTGTGCAAAATCATACCCCCACCCCACCTCAAAACGGTTCATTGAGGTTCTATCTTACTCCAGAAGAGGCATTAAGCTACGTCAACCCGACTAAGCGAGAACTTATAATTTTTATACGTTCATTTCTAATGCACTAAAGTTGTATTTTAACATTACACAGTGTTTATATTTCTAAGGACTAGATGGTAGATCTCACCTTTGTTTTGTCGTTTGATCGACAGAATAATCATTTACATTATCACACCCATTGACGTAAAATCTTTATTACAGAGCTTAACATATAGGTTAAATACATTAATAAATATAAAATATCTTGTTGAACATTACGACTAGACTAAAACCATACTGAAATAAATGTACTATTATGATTTTGATGTACACTGCCACTGATCATTCAAGTTTAATAATTTAAAACAAATGGAATGTTAGTATAACCATCAAAGAAGAAATACAGTCAGCATAGATATTAATTAGGTAATGTAAAAACATTTGGAGTTCATTGTGTGATGTTATAAATGTAAGTGTGACTGGACTTCGTTACACATGTAAGTATGTTTTTGTTTTTACCTGGTTGTAAGATATTTTTATGTCTAATTTCTGTGGAAATCTTAGGGTGACTGTTTTCGAATTTTGAAAAAAATAATTCCACATTTTAGAAAACCAAGCAATGCAATTCTTTGACAGACAACGTTAAGATCTTGATATTTGTCTTTATGTATCGAACTTATTTATATTATTTCAAGTTAAACAACTATACATTTGATAATGCATTGGCTTTAATTTCTATTATTCTATTATATGCCCTCATCTCATGGTTTGGAAAGTCCAATGGCAAATTGGGACCATTTGTTTTTGTAATTTTCTTTTTTTCCCCGCACTGGTTTTTTGAAGTATCTTAGTTCAACTGAAGAAATATTCGATGACAAATGTAGTATCTGAAGCATCAAATTTATGTCGTTCGTAGAAAACATGTAGTAAGTAAGGTGGTAAAAGACTGGTATATTATTTCAAAACTACACATTTCTCAACAGGCTAAACGATGTTTGTGCCATTCCAAATTTATGAGTATAAATGTTATTGACTTCAGTATTACAAGTGTATCATTACATATAAGCTATATTAATGAAAGGTTAATATTAACATTTTCCGTCTTAGTACGTTTGACAGAAAATTATTGGATATTAATACGTACATTCCTTGTCGTAAAGAGTATTCTTACATATCTTTTTTTTTAATCTGTATTTATACTTTTACTATACGGTCTTAAATTTGCAAACCCTAAATAAAAGCAACATAACTCCATATGGAAGGTGATTAGAGGCCTCTATAATAAAAAAAAGAATAATACAAATGTACTAGAATACTGCATTCTTCTTGTTATCTTTGAAAAGTATACTAGATGACTTGCTTATAATTGTACACGTTACTTCCAAGAGGTTTCCAGCTACATTTTTTATGCGTCCTATGTCTAGAAAAAAATAATCGCAATAAAATTAAAATATAAAAAGCTAATCCTTAAAAGTTAAATAGTGGAAACTAAAGGACGTT
>JAOXYI010298137.1:0-16894 GCA_028566495.1 Lithophaga antillarum
AACAGGGCGTTTGACGTTTGACGGTAAAAGGCATTACCACCCTTTTAATGAGAAGCAATCGTTTTGGTTCCTGTATGTAGAGAATTTCTTCTATGAGGCAGATATAATATAAATGTAATATGTCTACGTCACTGAACTGTTGTTGAGAAGATGTACTATATAACGAGTCGCCTTTTCTCACTGTCCTGCCCACGTTTTGTTGTTAGTGGCTATTCCATTGACTCGACATTCGTATCTATTTGAAGTCAGCTGAAGTTTCCGATAACATGAATTTTAGAAAACAAGAATCATACGATAGTTGAGTATTTATAACGTATGGGTTATATGATTACTATATATGATTATTAATCCGTTTCCTTGTGGGCAGAGGCTTGTTTGTTTAAGTGTTTTCTCTTTGAGCATTTGTCAGTTATCGGATGTGTTTAGTACAGTGTGTCACTAAGAAACGCATTTTTAGAAGCGAAAGCTCTGTTGGGAACGGTATTGTTTCTATATTGAATACTGTCCTTTTATCTAATGGCGTGGCTACATGTAGTCCAGCTAATAATAAGAGTTGTCTGTCTCTACCTAAAAAGGTTTTTCTCTCTCAGCACAGTGATATTAATCCTAATCCGATAAGGTGTCTCTATCTAGGTAAATTATGTCGTAATAATACGCCACTTTGTCCAGCAAGAAGGCGCTCTCTGGATGATGCTCGGTGATTTTTCGGCTATTTCGTGCTGATTAGTTTTATTGGTGGAGAAGCCAGGTACATGAAGAAAACCAACTACAAAGTCAATTTTATCATTTAAAGTACAATTAGAGTGCATTCACCCAAAATCGGGCTCGAAATTGCAAGTTTATAGATTATTGACATGTACAGGTACAGTCTAGGGTCAAAAGTGTTTCCCCACCTGAAAATTTTGCTATATATTCCATATAAAACGACAATTTTTCATAAAATTCTCCTGACATCATTTCTTATCCAATTTTCATGAAATTTTCACCATTAAACCAAGAATTTAATATAGTTTATTTGTATAATTTTCAAATAATTTTGCAATTCATGACTACCAAATTATTACGAGTTAAACACAAATCTGATTTTAGTTGGAACATTTCATCGTATAAATCTACTGCATTTCAGTCACGATAATTTTTAATTTGTGTTTAAATCGTGATTTCTAAAAATTTAAAGCAATAAAATTATTGAAAGAAACTGCTTTGAATTCTGGGTTTATTGGTGAAAATTTCATGAAAATCCAATAAGAAATGACTTTAGGAGAATGTTTTGAAAAAATGTGGTTTTATATGAAATATAAAGGGAAATTTTCAGGTGGTAAAACACCTTTGATCCTAGACTGTAGTTATCTCATAGTTACGACTTAGCTATATCGTAATTATGACTTAGCTATGTCGTAATTACGACATAAATTATCTCGTAATTACGAGATAACTAACGACTTAGTTATCTCGTAATTACGATTTAGTATGTTGTAATTACGACTTAATATGTCTTAATTACAACATAGTTATCTCGTTATAATTCGTAATTACGACATACTAAGTCGTAATTATGCCCTAAAATATTTTTTCAGTGTGGCACTAACCAACTTCCATACTCAGACACTCTGTATCTGATCCACTTTTTTGCGGAAGAAATTCCGTTTTTCAGTGGTGTGCAGCTTTAATGCATACTGATTAAAAAATATATGCAACAGATGTAAAATGGTGACATCATACTGGACAAAATTCCAGTTTCAATTTTTTGTCAATCCTTAACGAGTAAAAAGTTATATCGAATTTCCTGTTTTTTAATTGGAAAATTATTAATTTAGTCAGTTTAATTAGTTTGTCTGACATTACATTTTGAAATGCATATTTTTTCATTGGCTCTGACTACAACAGAATATCTACAAACTTATCCATAACAATACCACATTCAGAATTCAGTGTAGCTGTTTAAATATCACAGTTAAAGGTGTTAAGGGTCAAGATAAATGTTTGGATTTTTATGATAGAATATCTATGGTGTTGACAAGGTAGAAGTACAGATAATTTAAATAGCACAAACATCTATTTTAAATGTAGCTGAAAACAAAAGTGATGACGACAGAAAAGTACAACAGGTCAAGACAGATATAGATTATGTCATTCGATTCGCACCTATTAAAAACTTAGTTAAATTTAGTCACCTCATTATAAATTCCTTGAAAAATAGCTTCCAAGACTGTATATTTATATTCAGACATTTTTCAGAAATTAGATAATGCCACTCCATACTTTACACAGATCTGACTATATACTTTACACAAATTTGACTCCATATTTTACACAGACTCCACTCCACCACTCCACTCCAATGCTCCACTCCATAAAATACACAAGTTTGATTTAACAAATTTTATCTGATTGCTTCAGTTCAATTTATTTTTGCTAACAGTCAGCTTATATTATATTATCTGGTCCGAATAAACAATCCTTTGCTTCTAATTCACAGTAACATTTGAAATGTAGTATTACGGTGCTTTCAAGTGGAAAAGGGGAAAAAGGGGAGTTATGGAAAGAAATAATCTGACATAATTTGAGGTGTAAATAAGTAGTTGCTTTTAGATTTCAATCATCAATAAACGGAAGGTAAATAAATATCTGTAGTTATTATTTAGCGCGAAAAATTTGTAACTCAAAAGTTTGGTTTTAAAGAATGGTGGAGACCAAAAAGATTCCACAGTAGATGTTTTCCAGCCAATAAATGCCACCAAAGCTTGACAACAAGAGTGGAGCACAGCCGTCAAATTACCCAAACACCAGAGCATCTGTGAAAGTTACAGGGGAATTGGACGAGTCTAAGGAAACAACTGGAGATGGTGCTTTAACTACTGGTATCGATCAAGTGCGTGCTGTGTCAGAACGACAAGAACCTGGGACGTCAGAACAACCAGAACCTGAGACATCAGAACAACAAGAAATTGACACATCAGAAGAACAACAACAAATTGTCAATCACAGTGGTATTAATAGTGTAGACAATTCAAATTCTTTAGAAAATTTACAAGAAAACTTGTTAGAAAGCTCCAACAATACATTATTTGAAATGGCAAACCTAATAATGTTACCTCAGTTTTCGGACGAATCGTCACATGTGCCCACTGTATGGTGGGGAAAGTTCGAAGCTTACAAAACATGCCACAGTCTTAATGATGAAAGAGCCATTGCTTCACTATCATTTCATTTGATAGGTCAAGCAAATCTTTGGTTTCACTCACTTAATGCAGAAATCAGGAATGATATGCAAAGTCTTAAAACCGCTTTCTTAACAAGATTTCCAAATAAAACGTCAAATAACCAGATCTACCAGTTGCAGCAACAGAATCAGGAAACTGGTCAACAATATTTAACAAGAGTTCAACAACTAGCCGTTGGTGTAGACGATCTTAGTGAGAGAGCAATTGTTCAAATCGCAATTAATGGTATGAAGCAAAACATAAAACCTTTCATAGTAGGCCGCGAACCGAAGTCATTTGAAGAATTGAGACATTCAATTGAACTAGCTACTAGTGTTGCAAACTGCCAACAGCAAACAAACACAATTGTAACTAATAATTCATGTAGTAACAATTTAAGTACTAATGATATTAATACTTTATGTTTGACATTAGCAGATTCTTTGAAGTCCATTGTAAGACAGGAAGTCATGGCACTTGCTCCACAGAGAAGATCATATGCCGAAAAGAACAGTACAAGGCAGAGTCAAAGTTGTAGAGGCTGTGGTAAGTCCTGCAAAATTAGGAGGCAATGTCCAGCATTTAGGGCTAAATGTTTTTTATTGTGACAAAATTGGGCACTATAAAGAGGTGTGTGAACAGAAACAAAGGGAAAATCAGCAAACATCGCGCAATACACAAAACACTCAGCAACAACATGGCTAGGGATTCGAGCCTATCCAGGATCTGGGTAGGCACAAACATTCTTCAATCAGAAATTGTGTCAAGTCCAGAAAACCCACCAACAACACCCAGAACAAAGTAAAACCAAACTGTGAGAATCAAACTTCTGCTAAAGTCTTACAGTTGATTAATTTAAATGGAAATTCAATCCTTGCCAGTGTTTGTGGCAAAACCATCAGCTGTCTCGTAGATACAGGAGCAACGGTGAGTTGCTGCTCTATCAACTTGCTGAACAATTTAGGCATTAACAGGAAAAATTTAGATAAACCAGAAATTTATGATGCTGTGGGTGTTGGTGGTGAGGTTCATCAAATCGTAGGAGCTATGTCTTTACTTATAACAATAGGAAGTGTTGCTGTCAAGCAGAAGTTTCATGTTTTCGAAAAACTCCATCAGAGAATGATTTTAGGCATAGATTTTATGAGAAAAAATAAGGTTCAAAATTGATTTAGAAGACAATACACTGTTTATCCCTGATGATGAGACTAAGCAAATACACTCTCTGGAGATGAATTCTGGCTTAGCAAGAACTGTTCAATCTCTTACCATACCACCTTTATCACAAGTGGACATTCCCATAAAGGTCTCAAACTTAGCATGTGAGGTAGCAATTCTTGAACCGCTGCCTAATCTTCCTCAGCAGTCTCTTGCTGGTGCAAAATGTTGCATTTCTTTACTTAATGGGAACAGGTCTACAATTAGAATTATGAACCCCTCTCAAAAAGGTATCTTCTTGCCAGCTGATACTCTCTCATTTGATTTGGAAAACTCGGACTTGACAAATGAGCAAAAGGAGATTCTTGTATACTTTCTGAATAAGAATCGTAAGGTGTTTGCAAAAGATCTTAGTGAGTTAGGTCATACCCATCTCTACAAACATGTAATTGACACAGGTGATGCTCTCCCAATACGGAAAAGGTTTTATAGACAGTCCCCCCATGTCTCAGATGACATGGAGAGGCAAATTGCTGAACTTCTTTAATATGATATCACTGAGGAATCAAACAGCGAGTGGGCTGCCCCTGTTGTCATGTGTCGGAAAAAATCAGGCGAACTTAGATTCTGCATTTATTATAGAGACCTTAATAAGGTCACAAAACCCAAATCTTTCCCCCTCCCGATGCTGGAGGATGTTTTTGACGCCATCGGTCGCTCTCAAGCCAAGGTTTTCTCTACGCTTGACTTAATGTCAGGGTATTTGCAGTGTGGACTTGACCCTTCCACAGCTCACAAGTCCGCCTTTGTCACACCAAATGGAGTATATCAGTGGAAACGGCTTCCTTTTGGAATAGCATCAGCCCCTGCATCCTTTCAGCACTTGTTGACCCAAGTTCTTAAACATCTTAACTATAAAATTGCCCTTGTATATGTCGATGACATTCTGGTCTTTAGTAAAACCTTTGAAGATCATATCAGACACTTACAACTCATTTTTGATAGACTCATGGCTGCAGGTTTAACACTCAAACCTAGTAAATGCAATTTTGCATTGAAAGAGGTCACCTATCTTGGTCACAGGATTTCTAAAGAGGGAGTAAAAGTTGATCTTTCTAAAGTTGAAGCTGTGAGATCTTTTCCAGTACCAAAAAATGAAAAACAATTCAGGAGTTTCATGGGACTATGTAACTACTATCGAAAATTCGTAAAAAAATTCAGTTACATTGCTCAACCTCTCACCAATTTGACTAAGCAAGACGTCCCTTTCATCTGGTCAGAAAAATGTGAGAATGCATTTGAAAAACTCAAGGAAGCTTTGTGCTCTCCCCCTATCCTTGCCTAACAGGATCTCTCACCAAACCTTTCATTCTTACTACTGATGCCAGTGGAACAGCCATTGGATACATTTTAGGTCAACTCGATTCAGAAGGTAGGGAAAGAGTTTGTGCTTATAATGGTAGGTCTCTCACTCCATCAGAAAGAAAGTGGTGCATCAGTGAGAAGGAGTGTTTGGCAGTGTTGGACGGAATCAAAACATATCATGTCTATTTAGCTAATAGTCATTTCAAAGTTTACACCGACCATCAGACTTTCAAATGGCTTAGTAACATGAAGCAACCCACTGGTAGGTTAGCTCGTTGGGCAGTTCTTCTCCAGGGCTATGCCTTTGAAATCTGTTTTCGCAAAGGTAAAAAAGAACACAAATGCTGATTGCCTGTCACGTAGGGAGTACCCTGAAAATGTTGACACTCTTCCTGAACCGGAAGATTCACTTCCATCTATTCAAATCAATGAGGTCTCTCAGTCTGATCAAACTAACTCTCTTGAAGTCACATTTCTCTATACAGACAATCCACCATCTCAAAAACCACTGATGGCAGAGATAACTGCCGAAACAGAACAAGCATTAACTCAGAAAACATAGCAAATGCACAAAAAGAATGTCCAGATTTCAAGGACACATACATGTACCATGCGAATAACACACTACCAGATGACAAAAAACGGGCAGACAAGATAAAACAAGAATTCCAACAGTATTGTCTTTTAGATGGAGTCTTGTATCACTTTTTCCAACCTAGATCAAGAGGTAAGAAACACAGAGACAGATTCATTAAACAAGTGGCACAGCCTCGAATATATAGAAATGATCTCCTTGCTGCATACCATAATCTTGGACACTTTGGCTTTGATAGAACTTATTTTGCTATCCAACAAAAATACTATTTTCCTGGTATGTACCAAGCGGTCGCTGATTATATTCGTGTGTTGTGATCCATGTCAAGGAGCAAAACAACCTGCACATGCAAAGAGAGTTCCACTCACAAACATGCCAATTTCTGACACATTCTCACGTTGGCACATGGATCTCATAGGACCATTTAAACAAGTAACAAAAGAAGGTTACAAACACATTCTTATTATCGTTGACTCTTTTAGCAAGTGGGTTGAAGCATTTCCTGTTAGGTCTGAGAGTGCTGAAGAAATTGCAACTGTTTTACACAGGGAAATCTTCGCACGATATGGTTCATGTCATAGCATTGTCACAGACAGAGGTCAAGGTTTCATGAGTAAGCTGCGGTCAATCAAATTTACAATGTCAAACAACAGTTTACTAGCTCATATCATCCACAGACAAACTCGGTTGCAGAGAGAACAAATAAAACTATCATTCAATGCTTGAAAACTGTGATTGATGCAAATCAGTTAAATTGGCCTCAGTTACTTCCTGGCATTCTAATGGCTTTTAGGATGACTCCCTCTGCTTCTTCGGAATTCAGTCCTTACTATCTTGTCTTTGGGAAGGAGATGAACTTACCTTTTGATTCCAATCTCATTCCTAGGACTGACATAAACAAAAACTTAAAACATCACATTCAGAATGTTCTTGACAATCTAAAGATTGCAAAAACAATTGCAACAGAGAACATTCAGCAATGCACAGGCCTATCAAAAGGCACACTATGACAAAAACACAACACCTTCCACATTCGAAATACAGGACCAAGTTCTTTTATACACACCTAAGGCTCCAACAGGCTTGTCATCCAAATTACACAGAAAATATGATGGTCCATTTTACATTGTTTCTAAGGGCCCAAATCACACCTACAAACTCAGATGTAGTACAAACAAGGAATTAAAAAGCATGATCAATGCGAACAGACTAAAACCTTATCATCCACCTGATCACACACATGACCAAAATGCACCAAATGCAGATGTTCCACGTGATGACATCAGAGTGGCACCACCAAATTTTGTACAACCTCAGCCACCGGATCAACCACAAACACAAACTGCAAATTCAGATGACAACACTGATGATATGTAAGAGATCAGCAAAATACTCAAAGCCAGAAAAATCAATGGGAAATCCGAATATTACATTAAATGGGCTGGATACAAACAGAAAACATGGGAACCAGAAGAAAACATTCCCACAAACCTCATTCGACAATTTTTTGCCACCAGAACACAAAAAGGAACACGTCGTAAACGACCAGTAAGAAAATCATTATTTAATTAAAGTTCTTTCATATCTGATGACTGATCTGAAAGTTCTAACAATTTTCCTGTTTAATCCAACACCTGTATGTTAGTTAAATCTATATTGGATGTCGGTTTTATACGGTTATTCAAGTTGCATTACAATATTTAAGTCCTACATATATTCACAAGTCTTACAGTTTACAGTCATTCTTTGTTGAGTTAATACCAATCTGGTATTCTTCGTCTTAGGCCAACTCGTCATTTGAGCTAGTCAGGGTTAAGCTCATTATTTGAGTCAGTTCTTCGTAAAGTGTTGCAGTCTTAATCTATAATTCATATCAGTATTACTCAAGTGTCAATACCAATCTGGTATTTCTTGTCATTTATTAAGTTCTGGATACACTCTCCTTTATCTTACAAATTAAATTCATTGCCTTAACTAGTTAATATTCATCAAGACTATGGCATTACTTAGACCAAATACCTTATCCCTTTTCTTTGACTCTTGATGTGCATTGTGGTCAAATTTTAATGAGATTTCTCATGTTAATAGTGCTAATAGGGACTAGCTACCCCTATATCGACTTACATTGCACAACATCTATCAATTTCTTTCTTTGTTTTCTCTAGGTGCTTTAAGTTTTGCCACAGTTCTGCTTTGGATTTCACTGACAGGTGTTTCAACCGTCAAGGCAAAAGACAGAAATCAGGTGCAGCGCATCAATTATGGAGTGGTGTTCCAGAGACAGTCAAACATAGTTTTTGGTCAAGAGTTCTGGCATCATACCTTCGAGATCCCCCTTCCAAGGAAAACGGATAGTTCTTCATTTCAAACCTGTGACATTGTTCATCAGAATTGTTACATACTTAACCAAGTCATATCTCAGCTCTCGGCTTTGAAAACACAAGTTGCATCAAATATCAACAACACAGTCGATTTTGTACACAGCGTTATTCCAAAAATTGAACCTAATATGTTAAGTGACAGTCAGAGTAGAAGTAAAAGAGGACTCTTTGATTTTGTTGGTTCAATATCAAAATCCTTATTTGGAACTGCAACCGTGCAAGATGTCCGTAAACTTGCCAGGCATGTCAAAATTCTGATCCAAAGGAACAATAATTTTGCAAAGGCTATGGCACATCATGATAAACTACTTTCATCATTTATGGTTAAAACAGATGAACGATTTCAAAACCTTATGTCGGGCATATAAATGAATTATGAAGCCATTGAAAATGTTACCAAGGAAACTGCTAAATTTGTTGCACACTTTGAACATGTCAGCTTGAAATTGTCAAATCGTTTAATTGAACAAATGAATAGTAGTGCTGTTATCAACAAATATGTGGAAGAATTGCAAATTGGAGTACATGAAATGATAAAAGGAAAGTTATCTCCCTTTATCATTTCTCCAAAAATATTAAAACATACTATCCACCGTATTCAGCTGATTCTGAGTGATAAGTTTAAGGGTTTTTATCTCACCCACACCGACCCATCACATTATTATTCATCTGCACAAATGCTGTTTACACGTAATCACTCTACTCTGTATCTTAGTTTAAAATTTCCAATTTCAACTTTTTCTTCACCACTTGCATTATACAAAGTTCTCTCATATCCTGTCTCTGTAAATGAAACTAGTAATCATGGTACACAAATATTAGATCTACCAGCATATTTTGTAACAACTTCAGATAATCAGCGTTATGCTTCTTTATCTTCAGAAAAGTTAATGTCTTGCTCAGGGTCAAATATAGTGTATTGTCAGTTTAGTTTAACTCTGGTATCTTCCGTAGTCTGCAAACTGTGTTTCGTCTTTGTATTTTAATTCTAAGTCTGATATTCATAAATTATGTGATTTTAGATTTATTTTGAATACTTTGAAACCTTCAGTTGATGCAATTTCTCATAACATGTTATTAGTTTATCAAACCAGCACATTAGCATTTGACTGCCAAAATTATCACAAAATAGTGAAAGGCTGCAATTTTTGTTTAATTCAGACACCATGCATGTGTTCAGCGTCAACTGATTCTTTTTTTATACCAAAGAAGATAGAACATTGTCAAAATCAGTCTGACACAGTCACATTTACATCCAGTAAATTTGACATTAATTCAGCATTTTTTCTCTGCTGATACAGACAACTCAATTTTAGGCGACACTACTTTCACAAAACCAGTGGACATTACACTTCCAGATTTTCATATTTTTAATCATACTATTTCAAATGTTATTGCACAAGATCAGAAATTACATTTAAGCTTAAAAAGAATAGCAAAGGCTACTCTTAAAGATCAGAAAATTTTTACATCTTTATCAGAACCTCTTTTGGATGGACAGATCACCATTGATGACTCATGGCCAGATTTAAGTGGCATCATTTCACTTTCATCTTTGGGTTTATCCATAATTCTTACTGTAGTCTGTGTCATTCTTTTTAACAAAGTTAGAGCATTGACAGCTGTGCTTATGCTTTTACAGAAGTCACCATCAGCATCAGGTTTCATCACACCTCAAACACCTCCAACATTTCATTTTGTTCATGATTCACCAACAACACCGACACCAGAAACATTCAATTTCTCATTCACGTCTCAGTTAAGTCAGTGGCCAGCAATGGCGTTAGCAGTTTTTACTGTTATATCTTTTATAGTGAGCATTCATTACCTGTATAGGCTTTTCTGCTCAAAACACAACACAAAAGTTTTGTTAGAGCTAAGTAATGGCAATACTTGTATTTCAATTCCACTTGTTACCTTGCCATTATGTCCATCAGACTGGTACATAACAGCACCTCAGAACATTTCAAACATGAGAATTTCAGGCACATTCGTCACCAGATTTCATGCTCAGTATTCTGGCTTGAACATAGTAAACACACACACCAAACAGGAAATAATAGTTCCAGACACCATTAACATCAACCCTATTAAAGGAAAAATTTTAAGAAAACTGTTTAAATCCAGTTTCACCTCTTACCTTCTGGTCACACATCACAATCAATTCAAAGTGATCTATTAAAAGTACAATGTGAGGCTTTGGGTTACAAAATTATTTACTTTAATTATGCTGGACAATGTGTTCTTTTATGCAGGGCTAATTTCAGTCTCAGCTGCTATGCCTTGTGCGAAACTTTCATATGATCATGTTAGAAATACTTTATAAATTGGTTCATTCTTTGGGGACAAAGAATTTTCAGCGACAGGGAAATCTGTGACAGCGCAAAAGTGCACATCACTTCTTGTCATATATTTTATATGTTTTCAATTTTAAATTTTCAATTTATTTTATAATTTCATTTTTTAAGTATCAATATATATTTTTGAAAAGAATTTCATATAATTAGAATTTGGTTTCATGTCGCAAAAGATTATTATGTTTTAATCAATAGTATAACTTTGTCAATAGACAGGAAAAGAGTTTAAAGATAAATGTGCTAATCAAACAACAAATCTTTCATTTCACATATTTTTGAGAATTAGTTTTACGTAATCTTAGCTAAAGCCGGCCAAGAATCAATTAATGCTAATCCGCGTCCTAGCAAGTTGATTGTTAATGCTCAGGTGGATTATCCTCAGGTGACATGGGGCTAGAACAAGGGTTTTCACTGATTAAGTCTTTGTTATTAAAATAAATCAAACTGTAGGGAGCCTCACCTGGCAACAAAAACTCTCACGTGGTTCTATCTTGTCCTGGCCTTGCTGGTCACTCGCAAAAGTACCAGCAAAGAATAAAGACATAACCAGTTAACTTTGCCTATTTGTCATTCCAGGTGAGTGCAATTATTTTTCATTCTAAAATATAAAGAACTTATTTCCTAGTTTACAAGAAGTTTAAGAAGATAAAATAGTTTCTTTCCATATCGCTTTTGTGTATATACTTTTTATTTGTGTAAATAGCGTCATTTACATTTTTTTTTCCTATTCAGTTAAAGTTGTCTTGATATTTCATATTTTTCCAAGTTTACAATTCTATTATTTCGTAAATCTTCCTTAAACGTTTTATTCAAAACATGCGCAAAGAATAGATGCACTCGCAACATTTTTCTCGTATTTTAATAATCTAACTCTTAAGGGATTTTTATGCAAAATATCATTTGTCGTAAGTCTTACATGTTTTCTAGAAATTATTGGGTCAGCTTTAGGAAAGCTACTTGCTAGTTTCACGAAATCGTTGTTGTAGTCATATATATATATTTTTATTAATCTTGCTTTGTTTTATGTATTAATTATATCTAATGTTTTTGTGAAAATTATAAGTGTAAACAATATCGATTATTTCATAACCAAGAACGTTACTGCACTTATCACTAAAATTCGGTCTTTGGCATCACCATTCCAATTACCTCCCTTTAAATTAAACTTGTTTTGAACCTGCGTTTCGATCAAACGAAAAACAATGTACTTCACATTAGTTCGGAAAGTAGAGGTAAAGAGAGTAAATTTCTCATGAAGTAGAGCACTTCCACTTTCATGTTCATTCATTTTCTTGGCGTTGATTTCCTGGGTTTCACAAAAATAATATGTCTCGCTCGTACGAAATGAGATTGCAGAACATTCACCATCTTAGTTTGTTGTTGTACATGAAATATATGCTTATGCTCATTGTACTATATTATTGGTAGTCAAGTCAACAAGTCATTCAGAGAAATATTTCTTTTAAATTAAATTGCCTTGAATGAAAATGCACATGTTTAAATTCCATTTATTCAGCAACATTAAGTGTCATAAAAGTTTACTATTCAAAGCTTTAATATGTCAGTCTGATAAATGATACATCTGTAAGGCTAAACATCTTTACATATTCATTTTATACACTTTATTCTTTAGAGCTAGTTTTCCCCATTCATATTTTTAAAAAGGCTAATTTCCCCATTTTATTTTAAATCAACTTTATTCATTTTAAATGTGACTTTGACTTGGCGTATTATGTGTATTTGAAACATGTCATATATTGGTTCTATGTATGTTTGTATGCATTGCACAATCTATGTTTTATAATGTTTTTATGACTCGCAAAAGTACCAGCAAAGAATAAAGACATAACCAGTTAACTTTGCCTATTTGTCATTCCAGTCATTCCAGTCAGGGGTCCAATCAGTCAACTCCCAGTCATTTACAGCTGGATACAGTTAGGTCATAGTTCAAAGTTACAGTCATATCTGCGGGTCCAAAAACAACAATTCCATCTGCCAAGTCCAAGCTCACATGCATTTGTACCACATGTGGCTTTATTTCACGTAGATTTGATATTGACATTATACTATGTATAAAGGTTTCACGTGCAAACTTTATAATAACAAAACTACATTATGTGTGTCATGTATACAAACCTGATATTCTTCAATTTTTCTTCGCCTTATAATCCCCCCCCCCAAAAAAAAACCAAAACGGAAGAGGAAGCTAAAAATAGGTCTTGTAATAAAAGGTAAATGCGTAACAATAATACCTAAAAAATCACTTGAACAATAATTTGAGATCAAGGTTACTGCACACACCCTCTTTTATGCGGTTATTTTGTTTAGTGATTGAAGGAAATTTCAAAAGAACTACTGTTTTATCTAGAACTATTTCTTATTGTTACACATTAAATCTGCTGGAATATTTTTTTCTGGATACTAAAAGCTTTAAAAAAATCTCTTTACAGTAGTTGCCCATTTCTTTTTCCTAGCTACCGAATGAAATGTTCATAAAATGTTCTACAGTAACGATGGCTTACTGCCAATTTGTACGAATATTATCTCCCCTAATATACCAACTTACCACGACATATGATATTGTTAATATTTCCCACTGGTCCATTTTTTAAAATTTCTGTGAAGTTGTAAAGAACTATTTTTACCCATACGTTATTTTTCATTTTTAACATGGCCTTTCATCCATAGAAGTTCTGCTTCAATTATATATTCCATTTCTTTCCTAAAATGAATATATTTTAATATTGATATAATAGATGCTATAAAATTGATATAATGGCTGTGGAAAACATTGACTCCTGATGATACGTAAATTACCGATCATAATATATTTTTCTGGAGCACATATTTTTGCCTGTTGTATTTTATGTAAATGAATAGTCAACAAACAGAAATTCGATCAGATCAGTTTACTCTTTTAAAATATTATGTTGATGCTACTACTTCCTCCACTAGTAACCAACAGTTTTGTTGTAATTTATTTCCATATACTTTAGATCACCAGAAAGAAAAATACAATAATTTTTATGAGATCCAACATTACGTAAACAGCAATGTTGGTGCTAAGGGGACGACCATTTAATTCTGAGGTGGGAGGGGGAGGGGGGTGAGGGCTGGAAGTTTTTTTAAAATAAATATTCTGACACTGAAAAATGTGAAAATAAATAATCTGTCCTCAAATAGGCAGAAAATAAATATTATGTCCTGAATATAATATAGGTTTGTTTGTTTTGTTTTGTTCTTTTTGTTTTTTTTTTGCTTCTCACTTCTCACTTTTTACATGAGCAGAAAATAAACATTCTGGCCCTGGTCTGAGTGAAAATAAATATTCTGGCCACATTTGATTCGAAAATAAATATTCTGACCTCACCAAATTTGCCACTCCCACCCACCCTCAGAATCAAATGGTCGTCCCCTAAATTTATTAATGTGCATCACTGATAAAGTTGACCTACTTCAAGCTGATTTCTGAAAATTGAACGCGAAAGAAAAAAAAATGTATCACGGATCTTAGTATATCATATTTATTTTTTTTTTCAATATTTTGGTTTTAATTTCATTCAACTTTTTGACGTATTAATTGTCAAAATATGCGTCTAGCGCGTGTAAAATTGGTATTTGCTACGTTTTCTTTTATTTGAATTCATTCTTAGAATTAAAAATGAAAGTAGAAAGTGATAAGCATCTCCATTTTTACTGTCTGTTATCATATATGCATAATTCATGACCGCAAATAAAAAAAACATAATTAGAGGCTCACCTGAGTCTGTATTGCTCACCAGCTGGTTACAAACTGACAGAAATTGAAAAATATGACCAAGACAAAATTTGTTATGAAGACTCATGTGTGGCAGCAATCTTGGATCTTGGATGAAAAGAGGCAAACTTGTAAAAGACCATTCAATGATCAGTCATGAAACAGTTCTTGTTTATCTGACTTGCCTCTCAGAAGATCTTTAATGGTTTTCCCATAAGGTCCTATGTTAAACTATGTACACCAGTGGCAGCCATATTGGATTTCAGATCAGCACCAAAACACAATCTTACTTTGTGAAGGACCATCATCTATTCATTCATGCATAATCTTGGTTCAATCAGTTTGACAGTTTCAGACAAAAAGTTTTTTGTATGTATTTCCCATAGGAATTGTCACTAAGCATTGCTTCCACAACTCGTAGTGATATGGCTCATACAATAGTCTTGCACTGATACCAGCAGATGTACAATCACAATGTGCATATAATATGCATGTACACAACTATCAGTGCACCAGTTAATACCATAAATGTTACCAGATTATCGGTTTCTATATATTCTCTTTGAAACACAGCAAGAAAGCCCTACTCACTGATGGATCTAGTGGGGGTCTTGGGATTAGAACCACTCCTTTATTCTGAAGAAAAATCTGAAAATTATGGGTAAAAATTAGCAAATATGACTAAAAATTAACCCAGAACCCTTTTTTCTTCAGAACTCCTTTTTTCAAAGTCCTGGATCCTTACTTGTTACTGCTTGATAATTGACAAAATAAGTTTGCCTGTCTCAAATACAAATCAGTGAAATTCAACAATGTATTAGAGTTCAAGGATCTAGAAGAACCCATTATATCATAAGGAGTTAGCTGAATGTTTACATCAAGAAATGGAAAAAACATGGTTTTAATTTGTTTGACAGAAGTGTTTTAGATAAAACATCTTCATACCTATCATGATCAAACACATTACCAATGTTTTCATAAACACTTAGAGTGTCTGAGGGTCTACAAGAAAGTAAATATGAATAATTGGTCAATTCGATACTACAGTAGTCCCTCTCTTATATGGCCACCCCTTCTGCACTGAAAATGTGGCCTGATAAAAGGGGTGGCCTCTGGTGAGGGGTGAAATTTAGTAAAATATATAAAATAATGTAATGCAGAGTGAAGTGGCCTTTGGTGAGGGGTTGGCCTCTGGTGATAGGGGCCTTATAAGAGGGGGACTACTGTAGTCATAATTAAGTATATTCAGTTTCATTGATATAAAAACTTCTATGATGTGTATTAAGCAATCAGGGACAGGGGATAATTCTTTAAGTAAAACTTGTTACAATAACACTATCCCTACACTATGTATCCTAGAACCAATATACCTAAGCTGACATAACATCTTAAAGAATATGATAAAGGTGCATTAAGAACTATATTTGGCCAAAAATTAAATATGTCTGAATCAGCTTAAAAATGTTAATATATTATCTTGAGTAAATGTAATAAAATAAATTCCCTTATTTTACTAAATGACTAACTGTTATGATATCATGATGATATCATAATTATATGCTTGGAAATTGTCACAATATTGACCAGTTTAGGCCACATAAAATTAATTTTTAGATTCTCATTCTCCCTCCAAAAAAAAAATGGCGAGGGAGGGCGGATTTTATTTTTTATATTTTATTTTCTTTACAGCTGGAGAAACTTGCATTTTGATGAAGAAGGGCAATTCAGGATGCGAGTGATGGTTAAATCTTTCAGGACGGTTGGTCCAGTTTTTATTCACAACAGAATAAGCATTTTAGCCTGGTCGAACAGAATTTTATGTTTTCAATTTTACGATCGTACTGGAAGTGCAATAATTAAGTTATAATGCAAATCGGTGCCAGAAAAGTTGCATGCAAAAATCTGGAATTTTTCATAATACAATAGAGTAAGCCAATCAGAAGCAATGCAGGCGAGGATGAGAATCGAAAAATTAATTTTATGTGGCCTTATCAATTTTTTATGTATATCTGTGGCTCCAAATGAAAATCTGTGAGAAGTTCCTAGAGACAAAATTCATTAGCAACCTCTCATAGATC
>JAOXYI010298138.1:0-10464 GCA_028566495.1 Lithophaga antillarum
TTATAAATTGCTATATGGTAAGCAGTAATGTTTGATTTGTGAAAACAAAAAAACCAAAAAGCTCTGGGATTTATGAGATAAAATTAAATTTCCTTTGCAATAAGCTTAATTTAACATGAAAATTTAAGTATTTAAAGCAAATTTAAAATCAGAAAAGGACAAGGTATGACAAGGCCTCTTTTTTGTAAAATTATAAATTGTGCCCAATTAATTAGTTAGTACCAGTTACATGTAAGTATATTTTTTGTATACATAAGTTGCTGTTCTTTTTGAATGTGCAAATTTTATTTTCATCTGGAAGATAGTTGCTTCAATTTTGGACTTCAAAGTCATCCATTTTTAACCAAAAGTGCAAAAATGGCAGAAAATAACACTTTTTAGGTTGGTTTTATTTAAAATTAAATACATGTATGATCAAAAAATATTTTGCCAGAAAGTGTATACTGATAAGATACAGTAGTGGTATAAATATTTTGTTGGTACTCCCTTTTGCTCATATTTAATTATATTAAAAACCAGTGCATAATAGCCCAAATTTGACATTTCTGTTGAAAAACGCCATTTCCAGATGCGGTCATGACATCATTGTGACATCGTAAACCACTAATTTGCATAAAAATCCTTCAATTACTTCAAGAACAAGTATTTCGTACTAACTTTATCCTAAATTCGTAATGATCATATAACTTTGATTTTAGGGGACTTAAAAGGGGCCTTATCATACCATGTCCTTTGGTAAATTTAAATGAAGAAATAGATAATGCCATTTGGGTCAACAAAATCGAGGACAACAGAGGGAGTAAAGGTTAACAGTGAAAAATTTTTTTGGTACTGCTGGTAAATATATACAATGTAAATTCCCCTTCTGCTTCCCATAGGTTACGATATTTCTCCTTTCGAGAAAGTTAAAATTTAAAGTATCCAGAGTGGAGAAATATCGTAATCCTTGGATAGTAAAAGGAGAATATATTTCTCGTAGGATTTAAATGCACGATTTATTAATATAATTCCTGTGAGATCCTCAGTGCTTGTGTCCTTAGCAGTGAGGTTACTAGAGATGTGATGTCATAATTATTTCTTTCATCAGTGACAAGCTGAGAACAGAAGAGGAAACTGGCATGAATTCTCATGAAGAAGTTTTAACCAGTAGTGTTTAAACACATTGTTCTCCACTCTGTCAAGAAATTGAAAATGTACCTTATCATGGGAGAATTAATGTTTAAATGCTGGTTTCTGTGAAAATGGCAACACATGTATAATGGAAATGCACTGATATCTGAGTGGTTTTAGTCAGTTTATTTGATAAATTTATGATTTTTTTTTAAAGATTAGGTAATGAGAGAATACATAAAAATGCTGCTAAAGGGAGGTAATTCAAGCAAATATCAGTTTTAACTGCTTTGTTTTTTAAAATTTGGTACTGAGAGAAATTCCTCCATTTTCAAAACTTGTATTTTCTTTACAATTATATAAATTTTGTTCAAGCCTTCAAAATGTATAGTTCAGTGTCTTTACTGATAAATTTACTGTAGGTACTGTTGACTTACATACTGTAAACATATTATTTTTCACTGATTCCAATTTTCGTGGAATACTGTTTGATAATATATTAGCAGGTATAATTTTTCTCAATTTAATGATTTCTTTTGTTAAAGTATATACAAAAACTTTCATTTTGCGGGGATTTATTTTAGAGGAAATTAGGTTGTTACAAAAATAGCGAAAATTAAAACATCACAAATACTAATACTTTTTCAGTGTATTAATTTGTATTAGCATTTATCAGAATTAGCCCAATACAAGTTCTGGACATCTGTTGGATGGTCTTTTAAAAATTCTGACAGGATTTATACTACCAATAATCATGTTGAACTTTTTCAAATAAAAAAAACTACTGTCGAGACTTTAAAAGTAGTACTTGAACCGGTCTAGAAGAAATAAGCAAAGAAAGATAACTCTAAAACAAAACTAGAAAAAAACATTGATTGCAGATTCAGAGCAACTGGGTTTAAAAAACAAAATCTTAATGATTGATGCAAAAAAATAATTACATATTAAACTTCTTTATTTCATAATTTTATAAGTTGAAATAATTATTCTGTCAATACTTTGGTTGTGAGAGCTGACCTTGCTGAGGGCCAGTTGTGCTGAACTTCAACCTTAATTGACAAGAATTGCCTGTTTTCCTACCAAAGATCGGGAGTTTTCACCATGTACTTAGGCTTCCTCCCTAATAAAAATGGGATGCCATGATAAGGCCAAAACATTGCTGAAGGTGGTGTAAAACCTCATTCAAACAAAGAAAATCATGTGTAAATTGTTTTCTGTCATCTTTACAGAACTGTGATATGGACGACCTGCCACTGGACACAGATCGTATACAGAGATACATGATCAGCATCCCCAATTTATCAGGGGGTCAGATGACTACTCCAGCCTCAGAAGGTACCATCATTCCTGTTCAGGTTGCCTTGGATACAACACAGAGTGTTTTAGTGCCGGCAGTCAACATGGTTCGCCCTCAGTTCTCTCCCCCTGTTGCTCATCAACAGACATCACAGGTATCACCTACATTGAGAAAAACACCCCCAAAGCAAAGCCCAACTAATAATGTTGGGTTGCAAGGAAATGCGCAACAACTGAATGAATCAACAAAAATGGATGAGAATGCCCATCATATATTCACAGTAGAAGATCTCAGCCGTCA
Source organism: Lithophaga antillarum (assembly GCA_028566495.1). Classification (NCBI taxonomy): domain Eukaryota; kingdom Metazoa; phylum Mollusca; class Bivalvia; order Mytilida; family Mytilidae; genus Lithophaga; species Lithophaga antillarum. The sequence continues at coordinate 2,708 of JAOXYI010298138.1, forward strand.
GAAAATTGCTATATCAGTGGGGCAAAATAATGGGCATGGTCAGTCTACATTAGGATCAGAACACGGAGCTGATATAATGAAGGACATTTCAGAATTAGCAACAGAAGGAACAAAACAAGGCAGCCCTATTAAATCTGATCTTAATCGGCACAGTCTTCATTCTGTTATCTCACACTTAATTACGACACAGACGGCGGCCATTATGAAAGAGGATGATGTGGCAGCTCAGCAGTTGCAGTATCAGAATGAGGCTTCACAGGGACATGCAGGTACATCTCAAAGAGCAGGACCTATCATAGAAATAGATTCTGAGATCAACAAAGCCATGCAAAAGATTACGGAAAGTGTAGCAGTTGTACAAAGTCCAGAATCAACAAAAATTACCAAAGAATCATCTCATTTTTCCCCAGCAGCACAGAGGACAACTGGTAATGAAGGATTATCTATCGTGACCTCCCCACAAACATTTTCTGTTGCAAGTGATAAGGTTGGAAATCCTATACCTGTCTCTGTAAATGTAAATCCAGTGAACTTTGAAACATCATCGAAAGAAAATTCACCTCAGATTTCTCCAGCATTAAACAGTGGTCACACAATAGAAAGAATATCCAAAGATTTGTCCTCTCAAGCTTCACCACCTGTAGGATCAAACACAAATACCAAAGGTAAGGTTCGTCATCGAAGTCGTGACAGCAATTCATCAGGAAGTTTGTCTCCAAACTCAAATAGACCGAAATCTGTTGAGAAAAAAGCTGTAACACGTAACAACATTGTACCAGCTCCACCTGCGGCAATTACGTATGATAAATTTGGTGGAACACTATTGTATGATTATACATTGCCTGATAGAGGTCTTGGACTTGGGCCAACACCTCCTCGACCTCAGTCAAGTAATGGCATGAAATCCCATGCGGCTTGGCATTGTCCGCAGTCTCCAGCACAATTATCAATCCCAAGTCCTGCATTATCAGATCGAAGTGGAACATCACCACTTGATCTCTCATCAGCTCCACTAAAAGAGTGTCAAAAGGAGGTAAGAAAAAGTCCGGCCCCAGAACAAGTTGTACAGACCATTACAGTAGAAAATCAAGAGAAATCCATACCGCAGAAAGTTTTATACGAGAAAAACATGTTAATATTCAGTGATAATGAGGTGGAAATAATTTCTGTTGGAAATAACAAATGGGTTGTGAGAAATGAGTCACAATTGTTGTCTGTGGCTCATAAAGGTATGTCTGACAACCAAAATGAATTGCAAACAAACAAACGACCTAGCGATGATGAAACAGAAAGTCCTGTCGGACTGAAAGTTCCAAGACTTACGAATGGAAATGCTACACCCAAGACAGTTCATGGTGCTATTATAGACAAAAATTATGTCCCTTTAACAAATGGGAACATCAACAATTACAGTGCTATTCCCGTAGATTCACAGTCGGGCAGGGATCCCAAAAATTGTCCTGTTCTGCAGAACATGTTGAAACCAAAGATATAGTGATGCTCAGACATCTATATGTTACAAGTTTATCGATGGTGCATATTGTATACTTTTTCATATTACATGTAGTAGGTAATGGCCATTTATTTATTTACATAGATAAACAGTTTAATTATATTGTAACAACTGTGAATTCATTTTTGAACTCCAACAAAAATGTGAGAGGGGTTATGTGATATAGTTGAGGAAGTTCATTTTTCCAACAACAGTTTAAGTTCTATTGAATGGATTCCAATGAAATTTTGATATAGTGTTCATGTTGGGAAAGGAAGTTCAAATTTTATTTTTGAACATTCATCTTTTGGGTTATAGCTTGGATTGCCTTTTTAGGGAAAAAGAGTGAAAAGGACCAGTTTCCAAATTTGAATAAAAACAAGGTTACCGGTACTGTATGTCATATCAGTTTTTATGAAACTGTTAAAGTAGTTCGTGAAAATTTTGATTCTATTTGCACTAAGTGATCAGAAATGAATTCAACAGTAAAACATGTTGTACAAAAGGGCTTCGCCCTAATTTTGTGTGCCATTATGTTGAAAAAAGATATATAACAGGACAGGTCAGAATATAGGTCATCTTCAATTACAGATTGTCTCGACCATCATAGTTGTAATGTTAAACATTCTTGTGAAAAAAAAATGGATATAATAATTTAGCCAGAATTTTGATGTTTGAATAAGAATACAAATTTATGGCTTCAAAGTTATACGACCATTTGGACACGTAAAATTTACTTGGTGTACTTTAACAAAGGATAAGGTATGATAAGGCCTCTTTTCTTCCCCCTAAAATCGTAAAATTATAAATTGTGACAGATTAATCAGTTACCACCCACAAAGTATGTCCAAGTCTTTGATCTATTTGAATGCACAAATTTTATTTTCGTCTGTGAAGCAGCCACTGCAATTTTGGGCTTCAAAGTTGGCTATTTTTTTTTACCAAAAATGGCAGAAAATTACACATTTTTGGATGGTTTTATTTAAAATTAAATATGAGCAAAAGGGGGTACCAGAAAAATATTTCACCAGAATATGTATACTGATGAGATACATTGATGGTATAAATATATTGTTGATACTCACTTTTGCTCATATTTTATTATATCAAAAATCAATGAAAAAGACCCTGAATCTGACAGTTTTCACCAGATATGCTGTTTTATGACACGTTCATGGCATCACATCATAAATCAATAATTTGCATAAAAATAATTTAATTACTTCAAGAACAAGAATTTAACACCAATTCTATCCTAATTTTCTAATCATCATGGAACCTTGATTTCAGGGGCCAAAAAGGGCTCTTATCTTACCCTGTCCTTTTCTCAAGTTTTTTATACTTCAAAAAATTATATTCTGACAATGTCCTGAAAGTATATTTTGAATCATGTGAAATCCTGTATTATATAAATGCCTTGACAATCAATTTTTTGTTGTATGTGAAAGATGTTCCGGAGATTTTTAACTTTGTTACTGCCTATAAGTCTGTTTTAATGTCTGTGTTTGGCTCTTTGATCAATTTTCTTATTGTTAATTTCCCTTTCATTTGCCTTGAATGATGGGTAACTAGAGCATAAACATCAGCAGACTTTGATCTTGGTGTTATGAGTTTATTTAATGAAATTCGAATTTGTAAATCAATTGTGAGATTTTTTACTTGGAGGATTTGTCAAATAGCAGTAGGAACTCCCCCAAAAAATGTTGTACTTTAAAATTAATGCACTTTTAAGAAGACTGTAGAGTCTGTATGTTGCGTTAGTGCATAAACAAACAAAAAACTGCATTAATATTTGAAACTGTTAGGAATAAGATAAAGCAGAGATTTATATAACAATTCTATGAGAGTAGTTAAGAACTATGTATTTGTTTTTAATTACGGCATAAGAACTGAAGAATAACAGCAGTGTTGCCTCATGAAATTTTTCAGTAACGTTATTTTGTAATTCTTGACTAGTTTTTGAAATGGATGTTGTAAAGAAATATGTTGTGCAAGATAGGTTGTGTAAAATTACAGTTGTTTATTTTGAAAATTTATTAGTTGGAGCTGTATTGGTCTGCTATTTGAGGTTCCTGAAGACACTCCAGTATAAGTAAAACATTGTATACATTGTGTGAAATCTAGTAAATGGTTTGTGGCTGAGTTTAGGGGAAATTATGGTAGATTTGAATATCTTAAGCTTTATACAATAATTGCTCCCTAGTCTGCATTCCTGCAACCTACTGGTAACATTTTAAAAATTGAAATGTTCAAAGGGAGATAATGTGTGTCAGCGACGAAGGGAAGTAAATCATGTAAGATACTAACAATCTTCCTTTAAAATTAATTCTTCATAAAATCTCACAAAAATTCTTTTAAAAACAGTACAGTATGTTCAGATGAACTCACAATTGTATTTTTATTGCTGTTGTATCAATCTTGGGCCAGTTTTGGAATTAAATGGTGCATGATTGAATTATTGAATGAAATTTGTTTTATTTATTGTGACTAATGCAATCATTTGTTTTTGCCTGTGGATCATATTTAAGATATCAATAAATTGTCTTGCAAAGTGTCACAATTTGCATTTTTATGCAGAGAATTGTTAGACTATACTCATTTAAAAGTCATAGATTATAAAATAGGATGAGGAAGAAACACAGCCAATGTCTTAATCATTTAGCGATGGAATTAAGCTGAATGCTGAATTTGTTTTACTCTTATTATAAACAGTTAAGTCCTCAAAAGTAACAAAATATTTTGAAGGTTTCTACAAGTACCAACCAGATTCTAAGAACGCTAACCAAAAACGTCTTCAGATTATTCTAACCTTCATATGAGTAAATTGTTTGGAAAATTAAATTCAAAATGGAGAATGGATAATGTGAAGGTACTTAATTTTGCAATTTCAGTTTTTGTGATTTTAGGCAGATTGTTAGCTTGAAGGTTCTTATGTATGTTGGAGGGGGTTTGGTGGCTTATTTGTCCTGATAGTTGGTGACATCATTATATCACCTCCAAGGTTTATGCTTAACTTTTGGTAAATGCGAAAACCAAAAGTTTACTGAACTCATATTTTATGTGATAAAGTTTACCATCTACTTGCTACCAAAGATCAGTGGTTATCTCTGGGTACTGCTTCATCCATAAAAAACACGTGGTTGTCATAATGTAGCTGAAAATTGCTGAAAGACCCTTTCATGATAACTGCAGTCCTGCGCTTATGGATGGCAAAATGATACATATTCCCACAAAATGATTTCAAAGAATAATCACTTGCGATTATGATGTCAGAATTTTGCCGGGACAATGTGTTATTTTACCATTCAAAAATGTCGGACTGCAGTTATCATGACAGGGTTCATTATTTGGAATCAATAAATTTCAGTAAGTTGATATCAGATTTTCAAGTAATTTGCAAATTAACAGTTGTGGAGGTATTAATATCTGTAATCGCACAATCCACTAAAACTTGGTAATTTGAATATTAGTTGATTGAAAGTGGCTTAATGCTACTGTCAGCAATTTTTTCAGCTACCAGTACCGGTATATGGTGGTGACCAGAGGAAGATGCAGTGCCTGGAGGGAACCACCGACATTTGACAAGTTACTGGTACAGTATGAGTTAAATTACTGCCATTTTTGCCATGTCCCAAAGTCGAGTGTGAACTTGTATCATGGAGGTAACATACATACATTTCACTCAACTGAGTCTCTTGCCTTTTGGTAATTATTTTCAAAACAGACTACAGAAGAAGAAAATAAATTTAAAAAGTAAATTTAACTATGTCTATGGCAACTTGATTCCATGACAGAAATGTTACAGCTTTTGCCATGTAACCTGTGCTAATATGGAATTTGACTTTTCTGGGGCAAGATGTTTTCAGTAAGCTTGAAATATCAAATTTCTCATGATGCAGACAAAAACTTTCATCTGCATTATATATAGATATTAGTTTTGAAAATAAAATACCTTGGATTTCAGAATTTCTGAAAACCTTCCCCTCCATGACTAAAATCAGATACAATGGGGACCACTAAAATTCCTCTGTTTTTTCCATGAGTGGGAGCAAAAGTTGCCATAAAGTTTTCACAATAATATTTTGGAGAATTTATACTATCTCTTCAGATATTTTTCGATATGAATGAAAAGTAAGGGACTCAGTCTGATGAAACGTATTTTAGTAAGCTACAGCAGTCTGTACAGAAACGAACCACTTAATCACAAAACCACAGAAATATTAATGATTTCAAGATTTTCTGAGTTAAATTAAGGAACCCAAGGACACAGACACAATATTTTAATAACTGTAGTTAGTATTTTTCACAAAATATATAGTCTAACACAGACTTGGTAACAGTACTGTTGCAATATGTATTTTTATTTTCACATAGTAAGATTTTTCTGTTAAACACAAATTTTCAGTGAGATAAATTAGTATGAAGTAGTATATTGATATTTGTTTGTTGTAGTTGTAGAAATGTAATGAAATTACAGCATTATTTGTTAATTATAGTATGCATAGTATTTTGACTGATTAGTGCACTACTGGTTTTATGGTTGCTAGTAGAAAATTTCCTGATAAAACGAAATTATGAGAATAGGATTACCTATCCCTTCCCATAGAAGTGAGGGCCCTCAGTGGTACGAGTGGTCTAATTGGTTAGGCATATCTACTATAAATCACCAGCTTGTCAAAACCAGGGTTGTGTGTTGGAGCATTGCTCAGGGTGAGGTATGCTCAACTCCAACCTTACTTGACTAGGATTTCCAGTTTTCCTGCTGAAGGTCAGGGTTCTCACCAGGTACTCCAGGTTCCCGCCCCATTAAAAACTGAATGCTATGATAAAACTAGAAAATTGCTGAAATTGGCGTTAAATCAAATTCGATCAATCAATCAGATTTCAATTTTGTCAAAGTTTGTGCATGTTTTATTGACTTCATCATATTAGGTAGCAATGAGGATAAACAACACCTCAAGTTTTGTTATTTGATCGATGATTTTGCATATACACATGTAGCAAGTTTAATATTGGTAGTGCACTTATTAGGTGGAATACTGTAAATAGTTTTTGTTAAGTTTTTTTAATCATTTTTCATTATGTTGTTATTATTTTGTCATGATGTATCTTAATGTTAACTTTTTTCCTTTAATATTCATTTTGCACTACAGAAACAGTAAATTTTCCACAATTCCTTAGTTGCTTTTTGCTGTGAGCTAAATTTAGTACAGTAAAACTTATCTTAGTTATCTTAGTAAATTTAAATAACAGTTAAGATCACATGGACATTTCAAGTAAGGATTTTAACCCATTTTGGTGACCAGAAATATAATTTACCTATATTTTTGAAAACCCATTCAAGGAAATTGAAATCTAAAAAAAAGTTTTAATAGTAGCCTTGATCCTGTATTTGAAAATGGAAGATGCACAAATAAAACTAATCTTTTTTGAAAAAAAAAATGCTGTAGTGAAGAATTTTGTTGAAGAGAATGTGTCCTCTTAAAATCTGAGGAAAATTCATTGTGATATTCTGCACATGTTTGCTAAAAATTAAGTTTGAACTTGCTCCTACTAAGAGCAATTCAGTTACTGACAGATAAGATGGGTGTCCATAGTTTAGATATCTGTGAACTGGGTTACAATTCTGTCACTAAAATGGGTTATTCATCTTGTAACTGAAATATGTTGCCATTATTCAGTGTTTAAAGACTTGAGGTATTATAGTTGCCTGTTCAGTGTATTCTGTATAAACTGAACTTGTGTTAAGTGACCAAATCTTGCATGATCCAATTTATAACAACTCTTAAAGGTCACTTTTAACACATTCTACTTGCTTGGTTATGAAGGACAAATTTGAATTCCAGTAATTATATTTTAGTAACTTTGTAGTGCGAAAGTTCTAATCATATTTTTTATGTGGAATTGGACTTTTGTTGGTATAATGAATTTTGATAATTGCACAGAAATGAATTAAAAATTTTAAAAATTGTTTGTTAGTTCGGTATACATGTACCAGAACTTGTTAATAGGCTTTACAACAAAGATCCAGCTCGGTCAGTATCTTCTAATTTTTATTTGAAACAAATATTTTTATAATCTTATTTGCCATTTTAAAGTTGTTTTTTTTCTTATTCCAGCGTATGACTGTAAAATAAGTTTCTATTAGAAGTATGAATTCTGTGTATTGACTGTCATTTGAATATAATATTGTTTCAAAAACAGTAAGTTAATAAAGTGTTAGAGCATTATGATTAAAAAGTCTAGCCTCAAAAAATTATTTTTA
>JAOXYI010298249.1:0-10463 GCA_028566495.1 Lithophaga antillarum
AAAATGTGTAAGGGTAGGACATAGTACACGCGCAGCAGTATATTCGATACAAAAAAAGATTTTTCAATACATATTATCAGCATCTTCCCAAGTCAAAGGTTTCTGAGTCCACGTCGCTCCCCACAAACCCTTGACTTGGGAAGATGGTTATCAGAAGTCCATTACAATGCCTCCACAACATATATAACACCTCTTGCACAAAGTCCCTAGTAATGGACTTCTGATGTTATATAAAGTTCCCTTATAACAATTGCATGTCAATTTCCCCATTCACGTTACCTTCTTTTAAAGAATATTTTAGACAATGATCCGTATACAACACAGTAATATGTGCCCCTTTTTCCATAACTAAATACTAAAACCACATTAAACCGTCCGACCAATGGCATTAAGTTGCCCGTGTAGGACGTTAAACACATCCCACTAATTAATACTTCATTACACCAATTCATGTCGTTTAGTACTGCTATATTAACTAGTATGTTTGATAATTTAACCCCCAAAAAGTTATGAATGTGCTATAACCAAATATAAAATACATTTTTCTAATATCGCCCCGAGTAGGAATATGTTGGTCTGTATCCGTATCCAAGAGATCGCTGTTTGGACCTGTCTACGTTTCGAAATCCACGGTCGTATTGGAACGATTCATCGTCTTGAACATTATCTTGTTCCGGGGCGGCCAGGGAACGGAAAGTGTATGGTGATCTTGAACCAGACACCTTGTTCCGTGAACCAGACAAAAACGAGTCTTCCTTGCTAGCATTTAAACTATCTGACAACATTTGGATAGATGATGGTTTCTCTTTTGTAGGTTCGAGGTAATCTGGAAAATATAAACATATACTATTGTATATCACTGTATACATGGTATAAGAAAGCTGAACATCGAATGTTTTATCAATGATATTCCATGACTACGTTCTATAGTATATCCAACAGTGACCAATTTAACAGACTCGTCCTACCGGTACTACATAAACATTTTATATAGTTCTGACAAGTACATGTAATTTGTTTCTAGATAACACGTTACTGTTTTACTTTCCTCCAAGTGCAGAATGTTGGAGGCTTTAGATGTACAAGGTCACCCTACTTAAAAAATCAAAGAAGTGTCATACTATCTAGATAATACGTAAATCTACATACTTTCCAGAAATTTTCGTCAAAATACATAGAAACATGTTGGAGGTATTGCATAATTCTCACCATGTTTCGTTCACATTTTTTTAAAAATTAAGAAGTTGGCGGAAAAAGTCTTATTGGAAATTCACGAAAGGGTCAATACCTCCAGCACAATCTGCATATATACTCCCACAAAGTTTTATCAAAATCAGAGGAAAAATGTAGGAGTTGAGCAGACAAAAATGTGACGGATGGACGGACATCATTATCATACCCTCTTCCCAAATCTGTTGGCGGTAATATTTATTTAGGCATTTAAAATGTTGCTTGTATTGAAAATATTGTTTATATATATGACAATGACTTCTGTAGAACTTTTTAAATCGCTAACTGTACAGTATTTCAAGAGCCAAGATATCATTTTTCAAACCTAATATTAGCATAACAGAAGATTTTTTTGTTCCTTTAATCAGTTAAACTTTAATTGTAGATACTAGTATTAAATGTCTTTTGACAGCCTGAGAATAGAAATGGATACTGAAAACCTTGAATTATTTGGCTGTCCGGATATTACCCAAACTAATTAAATAGATCTGATTACGATGTCTGGCTCTTAAAACTTACCTAAATCACTTAAAGACAATGATTCGTCCTTTTTCGACAGTCCAGAACTCCTTGACTTTGAACTCTGCTGTTTTTGGTATCGTTTGATTTCCTCTTCCTGTTTCTGCGACAATCGTTTGACAGATTCCAACTCCGTCCTCAACCTCGTACAGAGAGATAATGCACCTTTAGCTATATGTACCGCGGGAACTATGTCACTAGACAATGCCCTCTGTAGGGTCTCCTCTGTGACTAGTTTAAAATCTATGGTATCAATAAGCTCTTGCCTCTGTTCATCGTTCAGGTTGTCAGTCTCTATAAAATAGATTGAAAGATTATTTTCAAAGATATTACACATCTCAATGTGGATTCTCACGTAAACTATACAGCTGAATGCATGGTATGGAATCCAAGTAAAATTTTCATGGTGATGCACACAGGTTAAGTTCACAGTGCTTTCACCATTCGTATGAAATCAATGCACTCTGTCTTCCACTGGAAACAAACAACCGCATGAAGTATGCATTCAGAAAAGGACAGAAAAGGTCCAGCGAGTAATTCTGAACACTTCAAGTTTTCTGTCGTCACAACGCTGGCAACAAGAACCAGTTTTGCGGTCAGTTTGTGACATTTCACCAAATTTTGATGTAACAAAGTCATCAAACTGGAAAAGCAACACAGAAGGGCAGAGACGTGCGAAAAAAAAAAACGCCAAAGCAACTCTCCTGGAAAGTTACCGTTCAGGTGATCAACCAAACAACAGGCTCTGGTGCCATACAGACTCTTTTGCTGTGAATGTTTTTTTTTACTCAGCTAACAATTAAATTTGTTGTGCTATCATGGTAATTAGGTAAATTATTCAAACTGAGAATAATTTTGTTCTTAAGAAAGTTTTTGGCGTTGGTGCAGATATCCATAAATTTATGCTAGAATTGTTAGATTAGTATTTTTGGAGTTAAGCGTGCGCGCACACACACATGCACAAACACTATAAGAGCCACCGGGTGTGCTAAATTTATTGCAAGTTATTCGATACGCTGATTTCTAATATAGACTGCATTTGGTTCTTCCATATGTTTAATATAATTTAAGCTCTGAAGCGTGTTTAAAGTGAATCCAGGCAGATTAAAAGGTTTATAAACTGTGGTGTATTAAGCGACCTGTATTACAACATATCAGTAACAAGATTAATTCGACTTAAATAGTCCTAAATATATTAGTTTACTTAACTTAAAATCAGGTTTAAGAGTCATAGAATACAATGTAACATGAGAGAAATGTATATCTGTTAAAAGTCAAATGTCAGTGGATTGGTGCATGCGAATAGAAAAGAATACTTGATACAATAATCTCGAAATGTTGTTTTTTGTCTCTGGCATTTTATTATTGGTTGTCGTAGAAATAAACAGCCAGATAAGGAGTTTATTTTTAAAATAACTGTTTTTTTTTTTCGAGTCATCAACATACTGTCTTTGATGGGGTTTAACGTCACTTTCAGTAATATTTACACTGATGGAAAAATTTCAGTAATAAAAAAATGAGTAAAATGGGATGGGCAGCTGGGAAAGGGAAAAAATAACTTGATAGCTCTCTTGGCTTTCCTCCCCAAAAAGTCTGACGGTCACGATATATGAATCCTGCTTTGTATTAGACCAACACGCTGAGTTGGATTTTTATTGTGCTAGCTCACCGAAGTAACAGTCCGCAGGAAGACATGTCACCCCACTCGGACACATCATTCTGACGCCGATCCGACCAGTCTTTGCTCTTACTCCTTAATGCTGCGTGCTTAGCGGAGAAGCAGCAAATACCAATTTGAATGTCTTTAGTTTAACTCGGCCAGTGATCTAACCCACGACCTTCCTCACTCGAGGCGAGCACGCTTACCATCACACAGCCGAGGGGGTCGAAACATTTGGAGGTACGGTATATACATGTAGTTCTCACTATGTTTCATCATCATTTGTTGAAAATGTAGAAGTGGGAGGAAAAAATCTTACTGAAAATAATGCAGTACTTCAACTTTAGTGACGGAAATATTTTAGTAATAAAAAAAAAATGAGAAAAAAGTTTGACTCCGTTCGCTGAGCATAACACTATCCGAATACAGGACCGGCTGGGATTTCGAGATTTGACTCTATATGATAAATATAATATACATGTATGCGGTAAAAAACAACTTACCAGATGATAAAACGTATTCCAAAATGGTGTACATGTGGTCTTGGTTTGATTTAGCATCTGATGGTAAGGCTGTCGCTAACAGCTTGTAAGTTTCGGCAGTTAAAACACCTTTTCTCACCATCTCGGACATGTATGTATCAACAATACTCGATGCTTTCTCAGCTTGACCATTTTCACTGCAAGTCTCTAATACAATATCATGTAAAAGGGACGGTGAAACGATACACAGATCTTCTGCCGATAGCCTGTTAAGCATTTCTCCGGCTGCTTTGACTAGCAGACGACGACAGGCACATCCATGTCCGGTAGCAATACGAAGCACCTTTGTAATCCAGTCCATTGTAACAGCATCATCGTATAAGGCGTCTTCAGGAATTTCCAAAACAATAGAATCAATAACGTGTCCTATATCCAACTTCGTTTTGCCCGTTTTATTTCTCGGACTCCTTGGACTAGGTTTTGAAGTCTCCTTGTCGTCAGTTTTGCTGCCTTTTTCTTTTAACTGACCTGTTTCTTCCTGTTCTATAACATTACTTATATACTGAGTCATTAACTCTGCCAAATGTGAATGTCTTACTCCACGGTCTCGTGCTGTCGTGAACACTTTCAAGAACCAATCAAAAGGAATCACCAGCAAAGACTTGATAGATTTGTCTACTCCTTGCTTCTTTAAATTTGTAGGGGAGCTGAATTTTGTGGGTGGTTTCAGCCAGCATTCCACCAATGCATCTGTACACGAAGCCACTATTCCACATGACTCTGCCAAAGAGCTCATTGAAACGCAAGAACGAATCATTGAAGCAACAATGCTGCTGGAACGACTCATTTTAGCGGATGTAATTGTATCTTGAATAAACTTCTCGCTAACTTCAATCAGATTTCCCGCACCTAACATTTGTAAAAGTTCTGCAGCACACCTCAGGGGAACAATGTTGTCCTTTGTGGTATCAATTTTCATGTTGTAGCAAAAGTCGGCAACAAGCCCAAAAACTTCATCACCACCTGGGAAATCAGTAAGCTCCACCCTTCCGGATTCACTTGATGTATTTTTTGCAAGTTTACAGAAAAATTCCGATTTCGCATAAAGCGGGAATTTGTGCAGTTTGAACTCGTTTCCTTCAACAATAACGGTAATGTCGGATAATTCCCCGGTTGTTCTAAATTTTGAAAAATCCATCCTTACACTTGAAGATGGCAGCTATAACATTTAGTCCAACAGCAACGTATAGAACGGTGAGAGAATGTAAACAATGAGTCTTACACAACCGCGAAACTTGTAATATCAATATTTCATAATATAATTAACAGGTAATTTAATTACCACCATTAATCCTATAGTATAAAGGAGTTCTTGTATTGAAACATTTCATGCTAGAGTTATAATACTTCAGTCGAAGGTATATTATGTTTACATTCGTTCTTATATTACTTGGATAGATAAACTGGTCCCAACTTGTTTTGTGTATTGCCCTGTATGATCGATACCTGATACACAGATAACAATTATTTTAACATTGATTGGTTATCGATTTAGGGAACACAGTATTTAGATAGTTGGAACTTTAAAAATAAACAGTTTATATTTTTTGTTGAACTACGCAACTTTAAAATTCAGCTGTCGCAATAAACGATAACTTGTCACGAAATAATATTCATGTAAATCGTTTTTTAATGTGCACCTCGGAAATTTAAATAGCCATGAATATCAATAAACTGTAAGATTTACTGCTTCAAGGATAACTCGACCACTCACCAGGCGAGAAATCCAACTTTATACTAGTATTTACTCGATGATTCTATAAAGTTTAGTTTATGACTGAAATAATTCTTTCCCATTAAATTCACTCTAAATAATTTATGGATAACAAATTATCACTTGAGTGATTATTTGTCTTTTGGGTAGACCCGTAAAAACTAGCATTTAAATATCTTTTTTTTTTATAGTAAAACGTTTTGGTTCTTTTTTTTTTTAAATTTTGTTCAAAACGCAGAACAGGGTTTAGAGTAAATCTCCAATACCACGTACGGGGTATAGAAAACAGAATATGCAAATAAAAAACTATAAAGCTACTATTCGACGAGGAATATAGCTTTTGAATATAAGTCCTCTGAATAACTTCTGGAGATATGTCCGAAGTAGAATCCTCTTAGATTCACACAGACTATACTGGGAGCAGATCAGTCACTTAGCTTGATAAAATCGCAGTACGTCGAAACCATAATTGAATTACTAAACTCCATAACTATAATAATTTGTTTGTTACTTACTCCTTTCGGGCCCACGACGCTACTGAAGAATCCACTCCCCGTTTGGAGTCGGAAAATGTATTTGCAAGGGAAAGCCAGGGAATACGTGGTCGACAGTGCACGGTGAATGGGAACACAAAAGCCCCGTCTTTCTTTCTTTTTTTAACATCTAACTTTTGAAATCAGGGGCGGATACAGGATTACACTCGTATGAGTAATCCTGTATCGCCACCCGTGAGATTTCTCATCTGTTACATGGATTATCACATCAAAAGCTATCACCATTCACTTCTATTTATATGAACACCGGCTCTTGATATATCACAACCTCTACCGAACATAAAAATCCAGCTCTTTATCCGCACTTTATTTCACAACTAATCTTGATATGTATTGAAGTGTTTAACTTTCAAAAGAATGTGACAGCTACAATAAAAAGCAAACTGTCTGATGATGGACACTGTAGTCGTGAGTGAAAGCAATCGTGTAAACGTACAGAATTTCGCTGTATCTTGCTTTTGATGATTGCATCTCATGCGAGTTACTGGAAATTCTTCTAAACCGATATGGGTATAGGCAAAGCTGTTAGTAGACTGGAAAATCAAATCCACTTTGCAAAAAGGAATACGACAGGCGATAAAACTTTACAAAGTATAATACACGATAAGGAAATGGTACTAGGGCTGTTGTTCTTTATCTTGACGTTACCATTAGGTATTGAACGGAGTTATAACTATAAAGTAAATATGAAGTTGGCAATTATGTCGACAATGCATGGATTCCATCTCCAACCGTACGGTTAGTCGACCAAGTTTTTATATTGAAATGTATTACCTTATATATTTTACCAACTTTTATTGTTTGCTGTTTGTTGTCCAAAATTTCACAATTATTTTCCGTTTTGGAGGGGTGGGGAGAGAGATGAATTGACACAGAAAAGAGTGTTATTCAAGAGTACTAAGAAATTGGACCCGCTACACTAAGAGAACGTTGTTAAAGAATCAAAAGACAACAAATGGGCACGCTATGCTACAACAGTGTCACTACTGTTGACGGTGAAAATATATTTGAGCTTTTATTGCTCACCTGTTTTCCTATTGACCAGATTTTTGTTTTAAATTGATTTGGTGTTTCTGGATTTCAATGAGAGTTTTGTACAAATGGTACTCACATTATTCTTAATTATGCAGCAACGTGTATATATTAGTTCAAATCTGAGTCAACTCTGGACACCATGGACTCTGGGCCTTCATTGAACGTGTTATCTCCGTGTCGGTGATGCTCTATACCACATACTACTGCATTTCCAAAAGACTTTTTTTTTTAAGTTTCCCCATTTTAGATTATATTCCCTATGAACGTTGAATCTTGGAATTTTACAGCATAGAACGTTTTCTGCCAAATATTATTTTATTTCCATTGCTGTTTCTAGGAGGATATTTTAACTAGAGGTTCACCTGAGCCTGTATCACCCACCTGGTTATAAACTGACAGAAATCAAGACAAATTGTTATGGGTGGCAGCCATCTCGGATCTTGGATGAAAGGAGGCAAATTAAGTGGCGGCCATCTTGGATTTCAGATCAGCATCAAAAACACAAACACTGTGGATGACCATCATCTTATCGTTCATGCCTTATCTGAATTCAATATGTTCAGTGGCTTCAGGGAAGAAGCTGTTTGTATGTATTTCCTTCAGGGTCCTATGTAAAACTATGTCTCACGGAGGCAGCCATCTTGGATTTCGGATTGGCACGAAAAACACACACTTTATGAAGGACCATTATTTGATCATTCATCTATAGTACTGATTCCATCTGTTCAACGGTTTCTGAGAAGAAACTGCTTGTATGTATTTTCCATAGGGTGCTATGTTAAACATGTCCTGCAGTGGCGGCCATCTTGGATTTCGGATAAAAAATATATATATATAAACTTTGCAGAGAACCATCCAAGGAACATTTCTGCAAAGAAACATTTTCATTAATTCTGTGGTTTCTCAGAAGAAGACTATGTTCTGCGATGGCGGCCATCTTGGATTTCGGATCGGCAAAAAAAAAACATAAAAACTTTGTAGAGGACCATCCAAGGAACATTTCTGCAAAGGACCATTTTCACTGACTATGTGGTTTCTGAAAAGAAGATCTTTAGAGGTATTTCTCATAGGCTCCAATGTTAAACTATGTCCTGCAATGGCAGCCATCTTGGATTTTGGATCGCTTAAAAAATATATAAACTTTGTAGAGGATCACACAAGGAACACTTCTACAAAGGACCATTTTTATTGACTCTGTGGTTTCTGAAAAGATCCTTCATTTGTCTTTAATGTATTTTCCACAGGGTCCAATGTTATCCATCTTGGATTTTGGATCGGCAAAAACAAAAAACAAAAACAAAAACAAAAAACTTTGTAGAGGATCATCCAACGAACATTTCTGCAAAGAACCATTTTCATTGACTCCGTGCTTTCTGAGAAGAAGATCTTTAAAGGGTATTTCCCTTAGGCTCTAATGTTAAATTATGTCCCGCGGTGGCGGCCATCTTGGATTTTTGATCGCCAAAAAAAGCATAAACTTTGTAGAGGACCATACAAGGAACATTTCTGCAAAGAATCATTTTCAGTGACTCTCTGGTTTCTGAGAAGAAGATCTTAAATGTATTTCCCTTAGGGTCTAATGTTAAACTATGTCCTGTGGTGGCGGCCATCTTTCATTTCGGATTGGTGAAAAAAAAACATAAAATATGTAGAGAACGATGCAAGGAACATTCCTACAGAGCTATGGTTCCATTGGCCATGTGGTTTCTAACCAGAAGATCTTTGAAATGTCAGCCAATCAGAACACATTATGAGCCCTGGCGGCCATGTTTAATTTCCGATCAACATGAAAAACATTAAATTTCTAGAGGTCCATCCAAAGGAATATTCCTGCCAAGTTCGCTTCCAATCTGCTCAGTGGTTTCAGAGAAGAAGATTGAAAAGTGAAAAGTTAACGCTGACGGACAACGGACGACGAGGGACGCCAAGTGATGGCAATAGCTCACATGACCCTTCGGTCAGGTTAGCTAAAAAAAAGGTTAATAGTAGATGTGGACGTTTATCAAAGATGCATCCAAAATCCACAAGTCGATACAATCAGTAAAGAACGAAGAACGAGGAACACAAACAACACTGAAAACTGAAATCAGGTGTTTCGAAAGGTTAAGCATCTTTTGCTTCGCAAGCAACAATAAAAGTTTTGCCCAGAGTACAAAGCCAGTAAAAAGACGGAGAGATCACATTTCATACACAAAAATTTAAATTTCAAGTTTATATTCCCTGTACTTCCATGGACCAAACAAACACAATGAAACATGATACTTGAAAAGCAGTTCAAAGTACTAAACATTCAATGAAAAAATTTTCTAATGAACTAAAATAATTATAAAATAGTGTAGGTAATTGTCAGCCTACCTTAATTATTGATGTTCTAGATGTTTACCAAGGAATCACATAAAAACAAAGTTAAATCCTTGCGATATAAAATTCACACTTGGTGCGATACCAGCACTGGGATAGGAAAATACGTGTAGAAATTACGACAAATCATTATGATTAAATTATATGCCTAAAGCTTAGTTCAACTTAGTTATAATGTTTATCCAGTTAATGATACATTACAAGATATGAAAATACATTAAAGTTGAGGCTTGGATGTAGAAGAATTGATGATATACGGATGCCAAACAGTCGAAAAGGAAAACTGACAAAAGATCAACAGCACGGCTTATCATCGATCCCTAACAAGATCTTCCGTGTTTAAATGTGTCAACCTCTTGACAGTTTTTCTCAACACTTGGCTAACCAGTCTCAGACTTCTGCAACAAAAATCTGAATTCTTAATTAATCCTGATTTTACATCAAGATTAACCTATTTTGTATTATAATAACACAAACAACAAAAACTATTCTATCGATAAATATAGAAAAAAAATTATCCAGGAAATATAGATTGAAAAATAAAAATACTAATTTCGAAACCGGTTTAATTTGTTACCGAGTTCGCTAGATTATCAAGTATTGAGTATATTTGGTCACATGCATCTTTCAAATGTAGACAATGACTGAGCTGCAGGGCAGCTAATACACAACAATATTATAATCTTTGTGTTTCAACTATAAGGGAAGTATTGGATGATTCGGAATCATTTTTGGTGGGGTGGAGTGCAGAGAATTGGCCAAACAGTTAGCATATATAGATTTGATTGATTCCTGTTGAGATTTATTTCAAATACAAAGAAATACAAGTTAAAGACATAAAATCTCAG
>JAOXYI010298470.1:0-10463 GCA_028566495.1 Lithophaga antillarum
AATACATTTACAATTTCTTCGTGTTGCTTATTTTATATCTGTGAACATGTTTTTATATTAAATTTGTTAAAAGAAAAAGCGTTTTATATACATGTCATCGCCTAGCACAGATTAACAGCGGTATAACCACTATACCAAAATACCCGTCTATAAAACAAACAGACCGTTCATTGGGGTAGTATTGTTTTTCCTTGTGAAGTAAGGATCAGAAATTATACATATTTCTTAACACACACATTGTTTGAAGCAAGGAGTACGGAAGCATGGAGGGGATATGTGCATTTTTTGTTATCTCGTGGCCACATATATACTATCTCATGGCCATGGAATACCAAGTCGTGGCCACGAGATACTAAGTACTCAGTACTTCGTTGCCATCAGGTAGTATCTCGCGGCCACGACTTAGTATCTCGTGGCCACGACTTAGTATCTCGTGGCCACGACTCAGTATCTCGTTTCCAAGAGATAAAAAAATTGCACATGCTTCCGTAGACAGCTTTAATTGCGGTAAAAATGTACGTATATTGATACAGCTTAACTATGGACAACACCCCACGGATAATATACAGATGTACATACCTAGGTGTAAACCTGAGCAATTTCAAATCACAGGGGAGAACTTTCGGAAATCAAACTGTGATTTCAACTTATTTTGAGAGCTAAAATTGCTACATTTAAAATATTCTGTATCTTCAAGACCCAGTAATACAGATGAACATATAAACAATAGTTAAAACCATCAAAAAATCATAATGAACTCCTTACACCATAAACTATGTTTCTAACAAATGAAGTAAAACGTTCTTTCTCTGAACATTTCTCTTTTGAGTTAATTTCGACGTCTAAAGTTCGCGAAACAGCGCGTGATCCTGACGAAATTCACTATTAGGTAATCTACTGAAACATGTACCATATTCTTCCTTGCAAGCCGATGACATCTAGGAGTCTACTGGAAACTGACAAAAGTTCTGTTGGTAATTGAAAACGCTAAAATTAGAGATCCTTTAGTACTGAAAATTCCTGAAGTCTTTACATATATTAACTCATAATCTATTTATTTTAGGAAAAGAAGTTGTCTTTCTATTGGTACAAACGCGTAAAGACAGTCACTGAACAGGCGACTAAGATCAACTAATACAATGACAAATTTATATTATACCTTGCTCTGATATTTGACTTGTATTTTGAAATATATTTTCTCTACTTCTTGCACAGTTTAACCCTTTCTGAACCAGTTGATTAAAAAGCGA
Source organism: Lithophaga antillarum (assembly GCA_028566495.1). NCBI lineage: Eukaryota > Metazoa > Mollusca > Bivalvia > Mytilida > Mytilidae > Lithophaga > Lithophaga antillarum. The sequence continues at coordinate 1,251 of JAOXYI010298470.1, forward strand.
TACTCAACATGTGGTTCATGTATTCTCAGTGTTTAACTGGATGAAATGCAATTGTGACGTCAAACTTTCTTCTTGTTCTTTGATTTTTGTCATTGTGACGTCATAACCTTTTCTGATGATGTCATGCAAAAGTTCCTCCAGTCCCGGGTAAAAACTAAAATTTCAGTTGCCTTTTTTTCCCCTTTTTTATGAAAAAAAGTCATAAGAGAAATTAAGTCATCAATAGACTTGCAGATTAACAACAAATTCCACGAAATTCATTCTATGGGAATATCGTACAATACCGTACTCTGATTTTAGACTTTGAATATAAATCTCTTCCAACATGATTGGGACTTGCAGATTGACAAAAACTGCATGAAATTTAACTTTCTATGCTTAAACCGATTGTGTTCAAGTATTAAAGAGCAAGTAATTTTAATATGGTCACTCAAAGGATGACTTATTTACATACAAGCGAGGATGTTTCTGAGTGTATTCCCCACGCCAACAATTAAATATAAATGTATTGTATTAGAATATGTAGACACGTCCTATAACAGTAATCGACACTGTCACGTCAATGGCGTCCAAATTTTGAACTGTTGAAAAGAGATAAATATATATCCAAAATACTAATTTTTATTTACTTAGCATTGTACTTTACATCGTTTTACAATTATATGCGGGGCCTTGGTGACCGGATAGTTTAGGTAGTTAGCGATATCCACTACTTGTCACCGCCGGCACTAGGGTTGAGAGTTCGAGTCTGGATCGAGGTGAGGTGTGCTCAACTCCAACTGGAATCCACAAGGAATACCAATTTCCTTCCGAAGGTCAGGGGTTCTCGCCGGTCACTTTAGCTTTCTCCCAATAAAAAGAAGACATCAAGACATAGCTGAAATATAGCTGAAAGTGGCGTAAAGCCCCATAAAAACAAACAATATAGGATACTTTATGAGACTGAGCCAGTAACACTGAAGTGGGACTAAGAGATCTGTTAAGTTGAAGCTATCTTAAGATAACTCCGCAGACAATTTTTCTATCTATACCGAATGAACTTGTGATGAGACAATGTTATATATTGGGTGAAGCGTTTGTTGTCTCCCATTTCTTGCTTGGAAATTTATGAATTGAGCAAACTTCGAACCGACCATTTCAGTCTTCCTAGATATCTTCAATAGTTTTCCATCTCTGACAATATTATTTGTGCTAACTGTCCTTTGTATTACATTGTATATCCCGGTCTCGTTTAATTGATTCTGTCATGCATTACTATTTTATTTCATATATCAACTATATTTAGAACATATTTTAATTTAATAACGAGACGGAGGAGGGAAACGGGTTTTTTTTCGTGATCCATGATTGGGGTATTTTATTTTCCGTGACTTGTAATCTTATGCCTGTTATTTACCGTAAGCTGTGAAAATACCAAAACTGAGTCGTGACCAGGAAAATCCTTGTTTTTGTGAATTGTGATCTTGATTTTTTATTTTCTGAGATTCGTGGCAAGACTCCCCTCCCTTTTCCCCTCCTCATACCAAAGTTTGATGCGCCATGTACACATTTCAACAAATTGTGTCTCATCAGTGGTGCTCGAAACGAAAAACTGGAAATACAAAGAAAGTGTTTTTGTCATAAAAAACGTGGAGTAGTAATGTACGGTGAACTTTACACATGCATATATCCGTTTTCCTCGTGTGATTTACAATTAACTTTTATGTGTTTTGCATCATGTAAGATTTATAACATATACTGTACTTACCGGCTGTTAGGTACATGTAAATAAAGAAAGAAAAAAAAAGATTAAAGTGTTACCTACTAAAAAGGTCAAAGTTGTTTTATAAATAGTCAGTGCCGTAATAAGTTTGTTTTGGAGTGTGTTATACATATACAATAAGGGCAGTTTTAAAGGTCGAGACGGAAATTATCAACAGTATCGCAGTGAGCCCGATAGGGCGAGCTGTGATACTGTTGATAATTTCAGTCGAGACCTTCAAACTGCCGTTATTGTTTTTATCGGCAACGTCACAGTCAATAACGTTCTGAATATGTTAAAAAAAAGGGTCCTATTATTTTCAAAGTGGAATGAAGTTGTTCTGGATTTTTCACAGTAATTTTAATAGCATAAATCTGCAACACAGAAATTTCCAGCGAGTTCTTGTAAAAGTTTCAAGTTAAAAAAAGATATCCTCGATATTTGCAAATTTTATAGTCGATTTTTCAGAGGTGCAGAAAAATAGTGAGAAAATATGAAAAAGAGTTTTGAAATTTGAGCACTGAGAATATGAAAAAGTGACTATTTTGACTTTCCGATTCTTCTTAAGTGCTGACAGTATTTTTTTTTTTTTTTTTTTTTGGTGTATATTTTGTTATCTTACTGACTGCAGTGCAGTATCAGTATGAAAGGACTATTGTTGAGGCTGAAAGAACTTACAATAAATGTTGTTTGACTCTTGTGATCTATAAGATACAGCACGTATGTTGGAATTGATAGAAGCCGGGGATAGAAGCATCTGGTGACAATCATAATTAACGGGAATGATTGATTAATTGTTGTTTAACGTCCAGCGAGCAATAACAAGTTAATCAATACTAATAATCAAACGGGATGAATGACAATTATACAGTATACTAAACACTGTGGACAAGCCGAATAAAATGTTAGTTTTTTCATGCAATTACAATATGAATGCATGCACTCACCCCTCCATGCCACTGACACGCATTTACGTGATTTTTCTCTGGACGGAAAAGTTTGAAACATCTCTCACACTGGACGGGACAGATTGCTGATCGAGACTGATAAGGCGTCGTAACCAAAGACTTGTCTTTATTTCTTAATTCTTCTAAATCAGTTAAAAAGGAAGTGTCTTGTTCGTTATTAATAATACAGTTACTACTTGGAGACAAGAGTAACTGATGCAGCTTTTGTTTTCTTTCCTGTAGATATCGGGCGTGCTCGACTAAGGTTTTTGTTTGTTGAATGTCTCGTCGGATATGTTCTCTGGTAACGTTAGATCTATGGTTTATAACTTGACGATGAGCTTGTCTGAGCTCTCGAATCACTTGTTGTTTCAGTTTTCGTTCCAGACATCTAGTTCGACTTTGATGTGTAAATAATTCCTGGAATATTGTAGAATGTCCACAGGCTTCACATGTTACAGCTCTAAAGTTACATTCATCGATATGTTTGTTCAAATCACAACGTCGAACCTTTTTCTTGCATCCTTTGATCCCATTTGGACAGGAGACTGGAGCGAATGGGCAATCTTCACTCACGTGATCCGGTAGTTCACCAAGGGTAACCTTCCTGTCACATTTATGTGTACATTTAATGCTAAGATTCAGTAGTTTTATCTTAAAATCTTGATTAGGCTTTTGTGGGTCATTTTCGATAGGTGACTGACAAGTCGGACAGACCGGTGATTTATTTGATTTAGACCTACGCACAAAACAGGAACTACAGAACATGTGTTGACACGGTAGAACAACGGGATCGAGAAAGACGTTTCTACAGATAACGCAGATAAACTCCTCTGTAACATTATCAAACAACTTTTTATCCAGTCCCATTACTCCACTTTCCGATCCTAAATATTAAAAGGAAACATGACAATGTGTATAGAATAAAATCAGAAAAATATAATATATATAGTAAGTACTTAATATGTTCAGTTTATTGTTTTCTTGTGCATTTCTTTTGTCGTATGTTCTCTAGACAAATTGAATTTATTTAAAAGGTACCTCGGTGGTCAAGTGGTTTAGGTAATCATATGCACTGTAGATTATCGGGGTGTCAGCACTATGGTTGCAAGTTTAAGCCTGACATGAGGCAGGTGTGCTCGATTCTAAGCTTAGCTGACATGGATTGCCTCTTTCCCTGCCGAAGGTTGGGGTAGAAATCTCGACATTCATTCCTCCCCAGTAAAAACTGAACACCACATTATATCTGAACAATTGCTGACTGTGGTGTAAAAATACCCAGTCACCCAATGTTTTCTGTTATAAGCACAATGCGGACATTACGTATACAGATATGAGACATGCCAGAACCATTTTAAATGCGTTAACATTTTATCGACATCTAAAGTAGATTTAAAAGTACTTATAATTAATCTTCTAATGACTAAATTAAAATTTTTATTTAGACGTTAAGTAATCCTATCAATATACTGGAGAAAGTCATACAAGTGTTCAATAAATTAATTGTTATGTTAGTCCTTTAATACCTTAAATGTCGTTAAACAATTTTTCCTATGAGAAAATGATTTATGGTGCAATAAGCAATCTACAGCTAAGCACCCTTTCGTCAAAATGTTACTTTGTAACATAATATAATAGCAGTGCCACGCACGAAATGAATAGGAAGAAAAACTGCAGATTACGTAATTCAGGACAAAAGAAACAGCGCTTGAAAATCGTGTGAAAATCCCTAAAAAAGCCTTAATCTCTCTTCCTGTTTCGTTTTTGCTTGAAAATCACACATGAAATTGTAACTGCGTAGAAGCAGAAAAATAACAAAACAATAAATAAATAAATAAAATAAATAATAAATACATAAATAAGCAAATAAATAAATAATCAAAGAAACTTGCCCGATAGCCTGTTTGGACACGGGGTTTGCCGTTGTATATAAGGCGGTATCAATTTAGTTCTATTTTATATTTTTCCAAATAGATTTTATTATTTAGATCTATTTGAATTGGTCTTGGGCAGTAAGAGGCAGTTTTAAATGAGGAAAGTTACGTTTACTTCGTTTTCTTACTCGAATCCATCAGCAGTAGCATATTTACATTCTAAATAGTTGAACAAATAAAGCAACAGATCAGTTTTTAAAGCAGTTAAAATGATAACATCGTATTTAAGAAAGATATACAAATAAAATATATGTTTATACTGTAGTACTATAACAAAAAGAAACTGGATATTATGAAATATGTAACTAAAATATTAATGTGTAAAAAGTATTAAATTATTAGTAACATACCTGTCTTCCTAGAGACTGGTCTATCCTGTCATATCAGATAATTATGTACATAGAGACTGTTGGTTTATCCAGTCTTTTAACATTTACACCTGTATAAAATATCCGTGTAAACAGATACCCGAGTTTTACCTGGTCAAAGAGAAAGCCATTAGACACGATTTAAAACCGTTATTGCTCGCTTCATTAATCTGCAGAAAAATGAATAGGGTGGACCTGCAACGCAATGAATGAAGGGATTTATGAGATCAAATAAATTTGAGTTTGTTTATTGATATTAAATGTTTGAAATGAAAACTGTAATTTGTGATATTTTTCATTGAACACACTGTTTAAATATCAATTTAACTTTTATGAACAGGTACATAGAAACTGTCAATAGATATTAAGTTTTGTAGAATGTCCTATTGATAGAAGGAATTTAAATACAAATTGTTTAATAGAATATTTTTTGTTTGAAATTCCAAAGATCGGTACATCAATAGACAATATGATCAGCTGATGATGTAATTAAGGTGTTAGGTTGCTGACAAAAATAGTGTTCTTTTTTAATTGTCCAACAAGATCTAAACCTCCGCGAAGTGCGAGATGGTAATTATAGGTCTGCAAATTCGGTATTTTTTTAACCGAAAACTTGGTTTAGTTCCTTCAAGAGTGTTTATTCTCTCCTGGCCCAGGTTGACGATGTATTTTGCTACTTTATTGTTGTCTTCCAAATCCAACTGTGTTAACACGGACTAAGACATACATGTAGGTGTAAGAATTTATTACATTTGGTGAGCACTATCGTATCAGACAGTAAAAACTGTAATGAAATAATTGAAATTAACCCACCCTGTCGAAGCGAGAACTTATATGCGATTCAATGGGATTACATGTCTCTGCGCGTGTGTGCACGCATATAAACCCCCTGTATACTTATCGATATAATGGACATTACTATTTGCATATACCCAGTTCTGAGATCGAACATCGCCAATATTTATATATTAGTGAATAAAAAATACTATTGCTTGAATACTATCCTGTCATTAACATTACCAAATCGTAAGCAGATAGCTTACTTGATCAGTAAATACATCACACGATATAATCAGCCTAAACAACTTCGTATAAAACTTAAACGTGATGGAGAATTATTTGCGTACATATATATATATATGCATGTGTATGTTTGCGTGTTTCCGTACAAAATTCGTTGAATTAATATAATGAGCATTACTATTTGCCTGTACCCAGTTATGAGACCGAACATCCACAAATGTGTGCTGCCAGCCTCCACATGTCGCATGGGGAAACACAAATTTAACAAAGCTAGTGCGTCATAAAAATCAGGTCAAGGTCAGGTGAGATGTGCCTGGATGACATGTACGCTCTAGAATGAAATGCATGAACCAGATACAAGTAATGTACCATTTACAGTTAATGAGAAACTGAACTAATAACGTAAAATAAGCCATGTTAAGAGACCACGAAAATGAGGGCATGGAGTGCAGGTGCCTGGTTGATATTTACACCCTAGGATGAATACACGGACCAAATATTGGAGAAACTGGCCTAATCACAAAAACTTAATGTAAAATAAATGTAGTCAGGGACCATGAAAATTAGCTCAGGATCAGGTGTCCGGCTGACACGTATGCTCCAAGATGAATATACGGACAAGATATGGATTGTCTATCATATACAGCTAGGGAAAGAGAGACATAATCACAAAACTTAACGTAAAATAAAGAAGTAAGTGAACATTGAAAATGACGTCAAAGTCAGGGGACAGGTTCCTGGCTGACATATGCACTCTTGGGTGATTGCATTGACCAGATATAGATGATCTACAATGTGCAGTTAGTGAGAAACTGACTTAATCACGAGAACTTAATGTAAAAGAACGAAGTCAAAATGAAAATGAAGTCAAGGTCAGGTGTCTGGCTTACATGTACACTCCAGGATTAATGCATGGACTAGATATTGTTCCATCGTATACACTTACTTGGAGAATAATCTAATCACGAAAACTAAAACTAGACGCTCACCTGAGCCTCTATTACTAAGCTGGTTATAAGCTTATCCATAACCCAAAACTGATTTTTTTCCATAAGTGGCCCTATGCCCCACAGTGACGGTCATATTGGACCTCCGATTCAGCATAGAAAACACATGATCACTTGGGATAGTTCTGGTATAATTGTTTTCGTAGTTTCTAAGAAGATCTTTGAATGCTTTTCCCATAGGTTCCATGTTTTGGACTTCCAATCGGCATGAAAATTGCCAACTTGTTGGAAGACCATCCAGTTATCATTCACAAATAGTTTTGGTTTAATTTGCGCTTGCTTTTCCCATAGGATATGTTAAACTATGTCCTGCGGTGGCGGCCGTCTTGGACTTCCAATCGGCACAAAATTATAAATTTGGTAATAACCATCCAATGATCATTCTGAACAGTTTTGGGTTAATTGTCTTCATAGTTTTTAAGAGGATCATTGAATGTTTTCCCATAAGGTCCTATGATAAACTATGTCTTTCGGTGCCATCCATCTTGGACTTCCGATCGGCATGAAAATTACAAAAAAAGGACCATCCAATGACCATTTCTGAAGTTTTCGTTTAATTGTGTCTATTGTTTAAGAGACAAAATCCCATAGGATCCTGTGTTAAACTTTATACCCCGGTTGTGGCCATCTTGGATTGTTTTCTGATTGACACTAACAATTTACTTGGCAGAGGTCCATCCAAAGAACATTGTTACATGTTTATAGTTCCATCAGTCATGTGATTTGTGAAAAGAAGATCTTTGAAATTTCAGCCAACTGGAATACATTATCAGCCCTAGCAGCCATCTTGAATTTCCGATTGGTATAAAAATTATAAAGTATGTAGACCATCAAAGCAAAATTCTACCAAGTTCGGTTCCGTTTGGCCAAGTTGTTTCTGAGAAGAAGATTGAAATGCGAAAAGTTTTCATATGATAGACAATGCCGAAAACGGGCACAAAGTGACAGCAATTGCTTAGATGGTCCTACAGATCAGATGAGCCAATAAACTGTCATTTGACTGTAAAAGTGGGGTCAAGGTCAGATGAAAGGTGTCTGGCTGACATGTACACTCCAGGGTGAATACACGGACCAAATATGGGTGATCATTCAGAGACTAATATAATCACAAAAATTAAATGTAAAATAAACGAAGTCAACGAACCATGAAAAAGGGTCAAGGTCATTTAACAGGTGTCTGGCTGATATGTACAATTACACTTCATGATATGGTCCAAGTGTGGTTATCCTAGGTGGAATGGTTATGGAGAAACATAGTAACAATAGTTGATGCTGCTCTTTCCATTGGAAAAATAGTGCCTATGACTCGCCTTCTGCAACATTCGTCACTGCTGAGACAAAAACCGGATTGAAACCACTTACTTGATTAGCAAATACATGGCACAACACACTAAGCTTATACAATTTATAAAGAACTATAACGAGAGCCTACAGGATTATTTAAATATACATGTGTGAGCATTTGTACAGGAAGTCCCTTAGACATGCCAACATAATGAACATTACTATTTGCCTATACCCAGTTCTGATATCAAACATTAACAATATTTATATAACAGTGCTATGTTCAACTATCTCGACATCATTACCACACAGAAAGCAGACAAGGCATGTGTTGTTTTTTTTTTAATTACAACCATGAACATGTTACTTGTACTTGCTACCTTTTAAATACTGTGTTGTAAGGTACACGTAAATAAACAAACTATGGATCAAACAAGATAACACAACATAAATTCCACAAATAATACCTGGTACCAAATGTTAAGAACCTACGACTTATAATTGCTGAAAATACTGTTATGGTTTTTATGGTCATTCGTGAAGAACACCTAGTTGAAACAGGAATCAGACAACCTGCATGTCTGAAAGTATATCCAATCATATACTCCATCTTGGAAATACTTTGTATCAAAATACTAAGAAGCTGTGATTTGTAGTTGCTGACAAATCTGTTAGGGAGACTTCTTAGAATGAAATATACAATAGTCAGTGAGCATGAAGCAGACAATTTATGTGTCTGAAAGTCTATCACAACATACCTAGACAATACTTCTTACAAAATTTTAAAAAACCTTATGTAGTTATAGTTGCTGATAAAACTGTTAATTTTATGCTCTTATTTATTATAGATAACATATATCACAAACATAAAAAAAAAAAAAAAAAAAAAAAAAAAAAAACCTAAAAAAA
>JAOXYI010298579.1:0-10462 GCA_028566495.1 Lithophaga antillarum
CACCATACACCTACATATGAAGTTTCATAATTGCATCATGTATAGTTTTTGAGTAAATCAAAACTTGGACGTAAAAGCGGACAGCGACACGGACGCAGACATGGACGCCGGGGGTACTCCAATAGTTCTTCCTCTACTTCGTAGAGGCAAAACAAAAATGTCTGTAACTTTGTGATTAAATTAGTTGTGCTCATCAAAGTTTGAATTTAACGTTATATTGTAATCTTTTTTACACTGAAAGTGTTCAGTGTTAAATCAAAGGTGTTCGGTTGTAATTACAGATGTTCAGTGGTAAAAAAAAATGTCCGTATTTGTGATTAAAATAGTTGTGTTCATCAAAATTTGAATTTAACATTATATTGTGTTCTTTTTCACATTGAAAGTGTTCAGTGGTAATTCAGAATTGTTCAGTGTTAATTAAAAGGTGTTCAGTGGTAATTATAGGTGTTTGGTGTTAATAAAAATGTCTGTAACTTTGTGATTAAAATAGTTGTGTTTATTAAAATTTGAATTTAACATTATATTGTGTTCTTTTTTACAGTGAAAGTGTCCTGTATTGATTTAAAAGTGTTCACTGTTTTATAAAAGGTGTTCAGTGGTAATTATAGGTGTTTGATGGTAAAAAGACTCACCAATATTTTGTAGTTACATCTTTATTTCAAATTATTGAGAGTTTGCATAAACTGGGAGTTAAGTCTGATGGTGTGACTTGGAAAGAGGGCAAGTTGAATTGTTTCCCAAAAGAATTTCACTTTTCCAGCAGTGTTAGAAATAGCCGCCTGCCCACTTACCCGACAAAGTTGAAATCCCATAGGGCAAGTAAAATCCAAAAGTGACTCTGCCAACGGACAAGTAAAAAATAATCAGCCCATCAGTACATTCAGTACTTGTTTTTGCACGACTCCAACAGTTAATGTTCTTGTGTTTGTCTAATATAAACTGTCCTATGATTGGCTAATTTATTTCAATAATCCAATGAAATACATGTAAGCCAGTACAAATTTGCATAATGAAGTTCGATAACCAATCAATCATGGCTTCTTTACCGATATTTTCTAAGGGATATGACCCTGAAGTTCAAAAAAAAGAAAAACTGATAACAAAAAACATGAGCAGAGGAAAATGTATGAAGTGGACGACAGGAAACGGTCATTTCAGTCCAACTGCTTAAGGGAGTTCCATTGTCTTGCATATGCTGAAGTTTCAAAAAGTATGACATGTAAAACAACAAAGACAATATTGGACCATTTATTAAAGGTTCCAAAATGTTCAGAAAAGAATGCTTGAAAGCACACAAAAAATCAAATGGATATATTGAAAATGTAAAACTTGAAATTGCTCAGAAAAATCCGGATCGCACTGTTGCAATTAAAATATTACAAAGACTGAATGAAATTATCGTAAACCAATTGAAAATAAAATTTATTAATGTCTATTTTTTATGCACATTAGGAAAACCATTTACTGACTATGTAGAATCTTGTAAGTCAATACAGAAACTTATGATAAATGTGTCCAGGTTGAAATACATGTAACTGAATTTGACACATCTGACACTATGAATCAGAATATGAAAGTGATGATGACTATGAATTTGAGGAAACTTTAGACAGTAATCTATTTGAAAAGAAAGGAAAATACGGAGACCAGGTTAAATGTGCCAACCAAGCATTTAGTGGAGTTTGTGAATTCTTTAGAGAGTAATAAAATTAAGTGTCGGACTATGTTTATTGCATCTTTTTCTGTGTACATAGCACCAATTTTTTTTAGTATATGTTATGAATTTTGTTGGCAAGTTGAAATCCTAGGAGGACAAGTTTTGTTCAATGTGCACTTGCCCTCCGGGCAATTTCAGAAAAAAAATTGGTTCTAACACTGTTCCAGGCTAAATAGCCCAATGGCACCAGCAGTGAGTTAGGGTTGGTAACTTGTCTCAGGAATGTAAAATCTCACTGAAAATTACCGAAATTCACTGAAATTTCATGGATCTCACAGATTGGTAAACTGAAAGTATCACATGTATGTGTAACACCTAATTCATATTAACTAATGGTCTTTGGCGTAAAGAGGAAAATATTGTCACTTGTAATTGTCCATATTCTAAATAATGCAGAAATCTTTAACATGGGAAATATTAGTAAATTTTATCCACCGGCACCGGTTTTGTCTTTGACCAGTTGTAGGGAGGTCAGCCAAAAAATTAAATATTTGGAAAACTTATGATATGTACATCATTGGATAGATCTTTGAAAAAGAAACATTTTGGTCCAAACATTTTGGAAATCGGTCAAGGGGTTCAAAAGTTATGGCCATTTGAAGTTTTGGAATTCTGCGATTTTTCTGGCAACCTCAATTTTTTGAAATTTTGACCATATTTGGACAAAAATATCTCAAATACAGAGTCCATCTACCATCTATAAATGATTTTACCTTATTAAGGCCAATTTTAGCTTTACAATGAGGGGTCATATATAGGGATTGAAGTACATTTGAAAAATTGATGAACTGTCGAAATCTCAGAAAAATCGTTATGGACTTTGTCATTTTTTGCTCTGTGTCAACTGCAAGACAGCTCGAAAACCCAAGTTCAGGTCATAATATCTTTGTATATTGCATTCATATAATTCTGGAACTTTTTTTTTATGTATATATATGGCCATTCTGTAAATTACTACTCAACCTTCCTATGAAAAAGTTGTTTTCTGAATTTTATTTACATTTAGAAATTGTCGGAAACCCTTTCGGAAAAAGATGGAGGAATTTTAGCCCAAAATGTGTATTTTTGCCTATGAAAAATCAGAAAAAAATTCTAAAAATTTTTTAGCAGGGAATTCTGTTAGATATATCATTTGGTGACACTAAAGAATCCTTTTCATAGGTATTGGAGTGTACTGTTCTGAAATTTTTACGTGAATATACCCCCACCCTCCTCATTTCTAGGGGGTCAAAAAGAACAAAAATATGAATATTTTTTCTAAATTTAGGCAACTGTGATCCAAATAAGACTTTTTTATGTTTTAGGGTTGGCTGTTGGGAAAAAATATGCTTTATTTGTGATGTTTAGGTTTTGAATGAGAAAAAAACAGCAGAAATTGGACTATTTTTCTCATTTTTCCAGTTTCGCAGAATTTTCTTGAAATTTATAGTAATTCACAGAAAAAAGTAACGTTTTTACCTCTGATATACTAGTATTTAGTATCAAAATAATCTGTAGGACTTATGCTAACTGAATCTGTTAAAATTAACCAGTTTCAAACACTCTACAAAAAAATTCAGACTTGTTTAGTACCCCTAACCCCATAAAAATCAAATTCAGAAACAGTGATTTCTTCTATATAAATCTATATTCTGCATCAAATGTACGTCTACATGCATGAATGAACTTACGGTAATGTTTGAAACTATTAAATATAGTTCAATAAGCACATTGAGAGTTTATTCATTATAAGTAGTTTTGTGGAACCCTTTTATAAATAAAAATTGACAGATATTTTATGGTAACCTGCCGCCACTGGCCATTACAATTCCGATTTCACTCGATGTAGAATTCAGATCACGAGAGAAAAAACAACGCCCGCTTTAAATGAATCGACATCATAAAAAGTATTAACAGATCATCTGACATTCTGCGTGTTTATGTAATCAAAGATCTAGCAATTAGCTCAAGGTGGACCATGTTTGATGAGCGAGTGCACGAGTGTCGTCAGAAACGAAAAAACTTCTCTGCAATTCACGGTTCTTCTTGTTTGCAGCACATTACATAGGTGGTTCTGTGGAGAAAAAAGAGAAAACAAATGAAAAAATTATACTGATATGGACCACTGAAAAATTTTGCTAGTATCATCAAATTAAACACAAAAATATATGCCTTCCCCCCAATGGCCTCCTCCTCCCCTTCAGCCATCCAGACCTCTCCCTTGGTAACTAGCCAGTTAGGTGACAGAAGTGGTCCATGAGTACATATGAACTGAAATAACTGGTAGTGAACAACTCTAATGTGCTTTCTTGTGTCGATGATGTCATGCAGTTCTCTTTTCAGCAGTTAATGAAATTTATCCTTTATCCAAAAATAATATGTTTAAGAACTGTTCTTAATAAAAGAAATATTTTTCTTTAAAACAAAGAAATATGGTTAAAACTGTTATGTCCTGTCAACATGTTTGATTCCTAAAAACAAACTGCAAAATCATCTTGTAGTTTTACTTTGTTCTTAAGCCTAGTAAAACGTAAACATCTTAATTTACCAACATACGTTGTATTTACTATTAGTCATAATTTTTTGCAAAAATTTTATTCACTCCCAAAACTTGGATAGAATGGCTATAATACATCAAACATTTTATGACGTTAATTGTATATGTAAAAGTGCACCACAAGATACTCTCACATAGCTGAAGTCCATTGTCATAGGGGTATGAAAATTGGTACCCAAACTACAGGACCTTCAATAAAATTCAAAACAGCAGGTCAGTTATAAATGCAGTATAATAGAGCATTAAAGGTTTATAACCAGAATACATGTATCTTTAATTTCAAAACATTATCCATGAAAAAAAGGTGGAGTTTATGTGAGTATTTTTACCGGTTACATGTACTTAAATTAAAGCCTTGAAAATACCTATTGCTTCATTAGGCAAGTTAATTTTAAATAACAGAATATATCCATGAACTCACACTAGATTTATTCTATGATCCAATTATCAGTCAACATTCATTCATGAACTACTTTTACAAGTAACTGGCTAGTCAACCTGTTATGACATACAAATGTATGCAACATATTTAAAAATTGCGATAAAATCCGAATTGAAATTCCTAAAGAACACAGCCAAAAAGTAGATCCCTAGTATCATGAACAATGTTGCCACCCTCCTGTGGACCACCTATCAGGATACTATCTGGGATTCTACTAAAGTGTGAATCGCACACAATTTTTAATCATTTTTGCAATTTAAGCGGTAATTATCAAGTATTTTAGAATAAATATGTAGTTTCCTCACAGACCAGGAGAACATTGCTGAATTATAATACTACCTGAGTAGGTCATTCAAGAACAATCCTAACATCTCCATTCAAGTAATCAGTCAGTAAGGGCTCATCAAATATATTACCTGGTTCATCGTCATCATCCTCATCCTCCTCATCTGTCAAGTCATCTGTGGTTTCATAATCATACACTATAGTGTATAACTGAGTGTCTCCATCATAACCTGTGACCCTACCTGTGTACCATATATCCTCTCCATCTTCCTCCCTCTGAAAGCGATGGTCTATTCGATGACCTACAATAAACTGCGGATCTATTGGTACTATTCGCAATTCTTTACTGGCATAGTCATCAAGAAGAGGATAGCTGTATGTCTGATCGTCCTCTCCATCATACACTAATGAATAGATATACTTACCACGCCTTACCTTTAGACCTGTGACCACTCCATAGTACCAACTTTTCTTACCCTTTTTGTCCTTAAAAAGGTGTTGGACTCTCTTACCAACCAAATCCTCAGGGTCAGTCAACTCCGGCACATCAGAACTGGAAGCACCACTGCTGGTTTTCTGACGCTTTGGTATGGTGGACCTCTTATCTTGTTCCTCATCAACCAATTTCTGAAATTTTCGCTTCTCCTCCTGCAATGATATACTAGACAGAAGTTGAGAAGTGCCTGATGTAGAAGGCTGTGTCTGAATTTCGTGTGAACTATCTGCAAGTTGTCGAAGGACACATTTCAGATTTGCAGTTAGCTTTTCAGCATTCAGATACTTCCCAGCTGCCATGATATTGAGGAGCTTACCTGTGTTTGGGGTACTTAATACATACCTGCGGAACATTATCTGAGCTTGAAGAGCTTTTACTTTGTCCCCTGTGGGCAATGACTTCAGCCTTTTGTCTATTTCTTGAGTAGTCTTCCATAACCCACCATAATCTTGAATTTTGGAAGTCAACTCCTCCTTTCGCTGTCTCTCGCGTTGCTCTTTTGCTGCCTCACGCTCTCTCTTGTCGACCAATGCTGCTTGCCTCTTTTGACGAATTGTGGCCATTCTCTCAATGTATAGTTGCCTTTGTTCTTTGGCATTTTGTCTGGCATCTCTCAACACTTCTTCACGAACCAGTGGGTCCAACTTACCTAACCAATCAGATGTATGATTTTGAGTCCACATAGTTATTCCCTCAATAGCATTTGTAGTGGCTCTTGGCATGATGCGGATCAAATTGTCTAGCTCTGCAAATATCCTCTCAGGTCCAACATTTGTTCTTGGTACTGTGGAGGCATCTGAAAGAAGGTCTGCAGACCAATTAGTACCATACTTACCTCCAGCTAAGTGATCTTTCAGTTGTCGCTCACAAACTAACTGAAATGAGCAAAATAGCAGCTCCAGGATCTGACAAGTAAGAGGGTCAAGTTCTCGATTAGGCTTTATAAGGCTGGTATAGACATCATCTTGATGAACTTCTTCCTCACTGAACAAGAAGTCTTCCCCTTTCATCATCTTGGATGCATCATTGGTCCATCTCTTGAAGGTGTTACACAGTTGCTGGTATACTGGAGATAATTCACTGACATGGCCTTCTTTCTCAAGAAATCTCCATATTGGACCTGTAACCATCTTTGAAATAATACCAAGTGCTCTAATGCCAGCTTGAAAACCTGCAACATCTAAGTCAGCATTAATGGCTGCAAAAAGTTTATTATCCCCTTTATGCTCTTCTGCAAAAGACTGAAGATCATGAAGCAAATAATAACATCCTGCAGCATTATGAAATAAAATATTAAAACGATTACCTTTGAAAGAGGCAAGGGGAACGTCCTTCACCTGACCATCTCGCTGCAGGTAGTCTCTGAATTCAACTGGTTTTCCTGATTTTTCACAACCTCGATCCTGGATAGCCTTGCAAACTGTTCTAACCAGTCTTGTAGTTCCAGACTCACCCATCTTGCTGTATCCTCCTGGCACTGTCAGACAACCAACCTTTGTACCAGAGTGTATAAGATTTTCCCACAGTGAAAGGGTCTTGTTTGCCTGTTCAGACAGACCTACAAGAAAATGTAAACCACAAAAAAAATAATTAATAGTACTATACCTGGCTTTGTCAGCAGCTGTCAGAGTGTCCCAGTTGTCAACAACATGTGGCAGTGCCTTCTCTCTCCATTCTGTGAGTAATGTGACAAACTTCTTGTTGACACTAGCTTGGTCACTGACTGTGTTTTTAATCTTTGCTGCTACTTTTCTAATTTCATCATTGTTGTCATTGCTCATCTCGCCTATTATACCTTCTAATAAATTCTGGTAGGCTGCTGCGTCACCACATGCCATATCTCGAAGTCCCATTACCATTGACTTACCCGATAGTGATACAGAAACAGCCCCATAATGATGCCCAAACTTGGTCGTTCCATCAGGGCCTACAGTAATATTATTTGCTGAGGCGTGGATCTCATCTTTAAGATGTGATATAGCTACACTCCTGGCTTCAAGAAGCATATATTTTGCAAAAGTTGGTCCAGGGAGACGCTGCACTGTAACGCCAGCCATCTTCTCTAAGACTGTCCTAATTATTTTTTGTACATTTCTGGCTCCTACTCTCATACACATTAGCTCCATGTAAACTTCTCTGACAGTATCATTATAACGGCCATCTTGAAAGGTAAGTACATCTTTCTGGCCAAGAAACTCCTCTATCTGGTCTTTACATTCAACATATTGACCTTGCCAATAGTCTACCTCTTCTGTCAGCTGAGCTACCTTTCTGGAATATAAGTCAGAAACCTCACTGTTAGTTAAAGAAGAAGACTTATGATACCTTACCTGTTCTTTCAGACATTTTTTCTCCCGCTCCAGCTGCTGTATTCTTGCTATCATTTTATCATTTGTCTCTTTTGCATCTTTCAGTTCTTGCTCTCTATTTTCAAGAAGTTCTGTTTCTTTTTTGGCCTTGCTGGCTTGCTCTTTAAAGTGATCTCTTGATCTTCTTACTACTTTTAATTGAGCAGATTTTTCATCCAGCCGCCTCTGCTTGTCTGCAATTTCATCTCTATGCTGTTTCACTATATCAAATTTCTCTCGCCTCAGTCTAGCTGTGTTTTGTGCCAACTGGTTATTTTGATGTTTTATGGTGTCAATCTTTTTCTGAGATAGAGAATAAGCAGTGGTTAGTGAGTCAACCACCCCCCTTAGATCTACTGGTATACTTACCATACCTACCTCTAGATTTAGTGATTTTAATCTCTCTACCAGTTCATCACTGCCAACTTCTACATCTGACATCTCTGGTAGAGTTTCTGCTGGAGGGCAACCTTCAACCTCAAAGAGTTCATGCTCAAAGCTGTTGGCCTGCTCTTGCTTTTTGTTCTTTTTCAACTTTTTCAAGAAGTTGTTATCTCTTGAAGCCCTCATATACAATGTATGTTGTTGGCAGTCTGTTAGGTGGTTGAGCTGGAAAAGAGATTTTAGAATGTGGTAAAACTTTTGATGTAGAGACTGCTTACCATCACAGCAAAAATACTTACCAAGATAATTTAAAATCTCTATGGCTAGACCTCTAGTCATCATGGTTCTTGGCAGACCTTTCAAACCTCTTGTGGTAATAATATCCACCTCTGATATGCCAATAGATCTGCATTTTGGAAGATAATGAAGAGACTGAGAGGTTTTATCATCTGGATATAGTATAATACATACCTGTGAGTCTTTTGATGTGTCTGCTCTGGTGATGGAATTTTTTAGAAAATTAAAGACAGGCAGACAAGCATCTGGATCTACCATACCTACCAACCGTTTGATTTCTGGTAGCACATTATCAAGTGTCTCACCCTTCTGTTGGTGCACAAACTGTAATATTGTCTTTAAACCAGCTATTAAAAAATGTAAAAAAAAATATGAAGTCTTATTCATTACTATAAAGTTTATCAGTATAAAACATTTTCACTTTGAATTTTGTAAAAATACCAGTTGTAATAGTAATTGCAACTTTGGTAATATCCATTATTATATATATAGTAATTCCCTACACACATTTATGCTCTTCAATACTAAAACAAAGCTTTCAAGAAAGAAAATTAAGTTATTAAATATAGCCCAATATATTTCAGTTTAAAACTTTCTCATATTTCTATTCTTAGAAAGAACAAAGTTTGTCAGTGTATATGGTAATAGTTTAAAACACAAGTTCTCAAGGAATAAAGTACAGCTATTGTACATACATGTAGTATATAAAACATGTTATAGGCAATGTAAGATGTGTACATTAACTATATCATTTTCAGGAAGTAATTTTGTGTTAGAATTATGAAAGGGGTGAGAAAAATTACCAGTTACTTTAAATTTACTGAATTATGATCATAATGAAATAAATTAAATGTTTATTTCTATTAATTTTTACTGCAGCACTTCAAAATGTATGAAAAAGATAAGCATATCCTATTTTGTAAAAATGAATTATCCATTTCAGGTAAGAAAATTCTGACAAAAGTTCAAATCTACATGTATTTTATTTTATTTAAACTTAATGTTTAAAGTACTAGTATATAAAAAAAAACATTAAAAAAAATATTCCTCCTTGTATAGTTGATAAAAGAATATTACTTTATTGTCTTAAGATATGTTATAAATTACATTATTTTCACTTAAGTCATTTTCATTTATAGAAAATTCAAAAGAAAAGTTCAGTTAGAAAAAAATCTCATATTGTTCTTTCTAAATGGAAAAGATTCCCTCAGAACTTTTGATAGTATCATAATACATCCAGAGAAAAAGTAACTAGCTGTTCAGGCCAAAAGATGCAGTTTACAAACAGATGATTATTTATACCCATATATCTTTACAGAAATAAACTATACAAATAGATGTGTCACCTTGGAATAGTTATATATTTTAATTGTTAATGTCATTTGCCCCTTTTGGACCCTAATTTGGTCAAATAAAAAAAATATTCCTATTTCTATACATGTATCTTAACTTGAATGTTGTACAATCAAAGGTAAATAACATGACACTCTTAAAGGTTAAAACTGAATAATGGCAATAGCCTAAGTTTTATTATTTACAATTGGTTACAACATTAAATTCATTTAATAAAAATTCATTGAAATTGTTAACTACAGTCTTTTTATAACTAAACTAGAAAAAACAGTTACTAATTTACTTTAAACGTGCAAAATCTAGATGAAAATTATAATTGTGAACTGATTTTTAGATACTTATCTTTTTTTTCTTTCAGTTTGTATCATTTTATTTGCTAGAATTTCAGCAACTTGTAATTAAATGTACAACATTTACCTGATTTAAAGTGATGATGTGTTTTGTCTTGTTAATAGTTTTTGTTAATTACATCACACAGAAAACAAAGTAAATAAAATAAAAACTTGGATACTCACCAGTCCTTAATCTTTTTTTTTCAAACAAAACAGAAAAAAAACCAAACTAAAACAAAACAAAACAAAATCATGTTGAAAAAGCTAAAATA
>JAOXYI010298688.1:0-10462 GCA_028566495.1 Lithophaga antillarum
TAGTACACAAATCCTTACCAAAACTTGAACAAAATTTCTAAAATTCAGGTCACATCATCTATTTCCGATAGGATTGCAACGTTTCATATCTTCTGTCATGGTGATGTCTTGTATGCTTCATGTAAGATAAACGTATGATACCAATTTCAGTGCGCACGACACGTGTTTCTGGGATAACCTTCATCATGTAGACTACCTTAAACTTTAACCTATATCTTAATACACCAAACTAACAAAGAAATGAAAATTCGATGAATCATACAGTTCAGATCATAACATCCATTTTCAGAGAGATGTGACAGTTCATAATATCCCTTGATGTGTATTATCATGATGCCTTGAATGCTTCATGTAAAACTACCTTTAGCCTAAACCTTAACCTTTGAGTCAGATGCACATGCAGACCGAAATACTATATGAAGGCGGGACATAAGAGGAAGTGGTCAAAAATGGGATGGTATACTGAAGGTCAGGAAAACTTACGACTGCTACCTCGAAAAGAGAATAACCTGTCGAACAGTCTAATCTGTTCAGAGGTTTTTAAACGTGCGCAGAGCATATAGCACTCTCCTGAAAACGCCCCTCGGTTTAACGCCCACACTCTCACCCCAACCATACGGAAGTTCTCCTTTTTGTCAAAGGTTGTCACATCAAAGACTGCTACTAGTTCACTAAGTTCTACTAACGTTACTAAATTTTTTAGGACCACGCATCTCTGATGCTGGTGCCCTATAGTAATCACCCTGTTCGTCAGTCAGTCCGTCCGTTTCCGGATGATAAATTTTGAAGGAGTCATGAGAAATTCTTAAAATTTTATTTGGATACTTATTACCCAAGTCCCCCCGCCTGAGTTCGATTTTCGTTAAATTCCGTGCATAATTAGATACCATACTGCGTTGTGACAGCTTTCAAGCCAGATTTGGTTTCCGGATGATAATTTTTGAAAAAGTCATCAGATTTCCTTGCAATTTGTTCAGAACTTCATGGGAATATTGTTGGTATGTCAAGATTTGAAAATTCAAAATCGCCGCCATTGCCATGGAAACTGAAAGCGTATGATTTTTGAAAACTACTCAGTTCTTGGTTAATAATGATCCAATCTTTATGAAACTCCATGGGAATATTCTTCAACATTGGGAAAATGGCCAGCGTTGCCATCGAAACTGAAAACGTGGTTATTGAAATGCCTCACTTTTCACATAGTAATGATCCAATCCATGCAATTGCTCAGAATACTTATTACCCAAGTCTCCTGCCTGAATTCGATAATAATTAAATTTTGTGCATAATTAATAAGGATACTGCACACTGATTGGTGGACAGATTCCATACAATTACTTTTACATTGAGATACATGTACGAGTGCACTTTACTCTGTCTGTCCCTTTAGATTTTGATTCCGGATAAAGATTTTTGAAGGAGTCACCGGATTTTTGACAAATGTCCTCAAATTCCACAGCAGGACACTACAGCATGACTGATCAAATAGATTTGAGAGAGTCGATTTTTCTAACAAGAAACTGAGTAGACACATTAATAGACATATAGTCAATGCAGAAGCCTGTGCATCATGGGCTACACATATGATACCCTCTACTAGAACATGTCATATGCAGGGCCCTTCATGACTGTGTCATTATTCTAGTTCAACTACAGAACGCCAAGTCAAATAACTTTTTACTGTAGATTATAACAAAAGGGTGCTACTTAGGGTTATATTCGGAACATGCAGACGAGACAAGCTATATTTGTGCAATGATCACACCATCGCATGTTACTTCAGTGGTCAATATAACATTATAAAAATTCTGCTCGGCCTTGCTGGTCTAGTACAAGCAGCCACAAGAAAATATTTGTTCTCGGCATAATATACATGTAGCTGAAAATTGTAGACTTTGCGTTAAACAATTGTTACCAAACCTATTTTTGTTCATAAAACGATCCAATCACATAGTTTATTGCTCAATAAACAATTAGCTGGACAATTCACAATGCGATCGGGCACAAGTTATAACAACATTATATAATTCCCTCTCCCTACAATTTGTAACAAACACACACACATTATTGTAAAGCCCATGACCTGAACAACTAAATAGAATTAGTTTTTGTTGTCCGGACTTAAATCTGGAGGGATTGGGTATAGGAAGTTTATATAGCACGACTACCAATCTCACAAAGAATAAGTTTGCCTTGTGATATTGGTAGCCGTGTTATATTGACAAATTTGTTGGTGGCATATTTGGTGGACGTTTCACGTGATACACAGGGTGGCGACTGCATGCGGAGAAAAACAGAAAATGACATTATTATACACCTCTCCAGCCCCGCGGGGGATATATAGTGATCAGTTTTCCGTCTGTCTGAAACAACCTTTTTGTATCCAGTACTCCTCCTCAACCACTCCATGGAATTTCACGAACCTTTAACATTCTTCAGTATTACTTGTAGTTGTGTACTATATATTTAATTTTTGTCAGAATTCTAGTTTTTATAGAAAACAACCATTTTACATGTACTTAGGCTCTGGGTAAAGGGGATCCTATATTATATCCACTACTCCCACTTAATCACTACATGGAATTTCACAGAACTTTAACACGATTTTCAGTATGGGGGGTAGTTGTGCACCATATATTTAATTTTTCATATTATTGAAAATTTTCCAGAAAGCAGCCATTTTACATGTACTTAGGCTTTGGGTGAGGGGTTCCATATCGTATCCACTACTCCTCCTTAACCTCTACATGGACTTTCACAAGACTTCAACACATCCTTCATTATGAGGTGTAGTTATGCACCGTTTGTTTAATTTTGTCCGTAACTCAAAACTTCCTGAAAACATGGCAAATAGCCATTTTGCATGTATAACCTAAGTTTTCCCGTATTGTATCCAGTACTCTTCCTTAACCATTAACTTTCAACAAATTTTAAAGTATGCAGCCTTGTTTTGCACATTTTAAGGATTTGAAATCCTCCAAATTGGTACTTATTCATTTTGAAATAAATAGACTTAATGGGGTGCGGGATATTAGTTTGTGAGCTCTGCTCACAATACCTCTTGTTATGTTGATGTATTCATCATATATTAGGCTTTTAACTCCCTTGAAGCAAATTTATGAGGACTTTCACATAAAAGGTCAACCATCGTGCCAGGAATACCACCAACCAGTCCAAAATATTCACAAAACATTGTATGAAATTTGTTTCACCCAGATATGGTGCACAGGTGACAGCCAAGTATACACTTTTGGAAAGTGTGTAACTGTATAGTTGAAATCAATAACTAAGCTATCCTAAAAATGTGCAAAACAAGGCTGCATACTTTAAAATTTGTTTAAAGTTAATGAAATTCCATATAATGGTTAAGGAAGAGTACTGGATACAATATCAGACAACTTAGCCTATACATGTAAAATGGCTATTTGCCATGTTTTCAGGAATTCTTGAGTTGTGGACAAAATTAAACAAACGGTGCATAACTACACCTCATAATGAAGAATGTGTTGAAGTTTTGTGAAAGTCCATATAGGGGTTAAGGCAGAGTAATAGATACAATATGGGACCTCTCTCAACCAAAGCCTATATACATGTAAAATGGCTGTTTTGTGGAAAATTTTCAATATTGAGAAAAATTAAATATATGGTGCACAACTACACTTCATACAGAAGAATGTGTTGAAATTTGATGACATTCCATGTAGTGGTTAAGGAGAAGTAGTGGATATGTACCAAGTGAAAAGTTTTATTACTTTTCAAAATCAGTTTCATAATCCCTTAAATATGCGGGTAATCGTCTTTCTCGTTGTGGTCCAATTTCAATCCTTTTTGCGGTGTCCTTGTCATCCATTTCCTCATCGCTGTTATTATGTTCGTCTGAAGTAACAACATCTTCATCAGACACATTTTCACCGAAAGATCCGATATCGTTTTCATTATTACTTCTTATTTCTTCGGTGTCAATCCCAGTCTCATGTCTCTGTTCCCTGTCTGTCTCATCATCGCTATATACACTCTCCTCGTCGTCTGTGAACCTGCTAGGAACTGCTAGCTGCTGCTCCAGAACAGGCCCTGTCCGACAATCTTCCCTAGCTGAATTACGCTTTGATTCCTTTCGTCGATTCCTTCCAGTCGTAGTCAATTCGATTCTCTGATTTCCATGATAAAAATGAACCATCTTTTCTTTACGATTACTCCTTTTTATTTTGAAATCAACTTCAGAAACTCTTTCTACAATGATGTATTGTTCCTTCTCCCAAGGACAATGAAGTTTTGATGATCGACCAAGTTTCACTGCAGGGTTATACAGTAATACTTGATCCTTTACTGAGATATCCTGTCCACACACCTTTTTTATTATAATAATCTTTTCGCCTCCTTTGAAACTCTGTGATATTACTTCTCACCTTCCCAAATGCTGAATGGAGCTTCCTTCGTAATGAAGATGTATATGACGACATATATTCTCCAATTTGCGGGCATTCTCCGAAGACGATGTCTATTGGCAGATGAAGTTCATGTTCGAACATCAACATTGCAGGGGTAAAACCTGTTGTCCCGTTTATACTACATCTGTAAGCCATCGTTAGGAAAGCAATTTCTTCGTCCCAGTTCGACTGGTCAACCTTGACATGTTTGCTTAACATATTGAGAAGCGTACTGTTACATTTTTCAACCTGACCATCACATTGTGGATGGTACGCTGTCGTCTCTGTTTCTTAGTATTAAAAAAAAGAATTCACTTCCTTAAATAAGTTGGATTCAAAATCCCTTCCTTGGTCGCTAAGTGTTGCATATGGAGACCCAAAGCTACAAAACAACTCTTCGACCAACTTCTTTGCAACCGTTTTTGTTTTGTGTTTTTTGAGTGGATATGCCTCTGTCCACTTGGTAAAATAATCTGAAATGACGACGATGAACTTATTACCGCGTGGTGTTTTTGGTAGAGGTTCTAATTTATCCAAAGCAACCTTTTCGAGAGGTGAATCTGTTTTTATTGGTACCAACGGTGCCCTTAAATGTTGAGGGGGATTCTTACGGGATTCACAAATCAAACACTCACGATAACATATCTCCACATCTTGAGACCAACCTGACCAATAAAATCTGTTTAAGTTTTCTTAGCATTTTTCTCGTTCCAAGGTGTCCACCGCCTATTCCAGAGTGTAATTCATTTAGAATACCATGTTGTAATTCCGATGGTACTATAAATTGAAGTGCCTCGCCAAAATCATCTTTAAAACGTCTATACGGTACATCGTTCTCTACTATAATGTTTTCCTACTGCAAAAGTAGGCGCTTTACTGTTGTTCAATATTCTTCAAGGACCTTGGGTTTTTCGTTTTTGGGAGTTCGATTTTAACTGATGCACCAATTTCAAATCGGGATCCTCTGATTGTGATCTGTTCCAATTAAATGTTTTGTAATAT
This sequence comes from Lithophaga antillarum, assembly GCA_028566495.1. NCBI lineage: Eukaryota > Metazoa > Mollusca > Bivalvia > Mytilida > Mytilidae > Lithophaga > Lithophaga antillarum. The sequence goes on from JAOXYI010298688.1 coordinate 5,430, forward strand.
GAAGTGACAAAAGATTTCATCGTCAGTTATTTCTGTAGTCTCCATCATTGAATTGTCATTATTCAAAGGCCGTTGGGACACGCTGTCTGCATTGCCGTGGCTTTTACCTTGCCTGTGTTCGATTTCCATCTCGTATTCCGCTAAATAAGCTTGCCACCTGGCTATTTTATCTTGTGGTTCCTTGAAGTTCCACTACCAAGACAATGCTTTATTGTCTGTGCGTACCTTGATTTTTTGTCCAAGTAAGTAATGTCTAAAGTGTTTAACAAAGTACACCAGACTTAACAGCTCTTTCTTCATAACACTCTTTGTAAGCGACGAGCTCGCGTAACATATCACCTTCTCCTTGCCGTCCTGTTTTTGTGAGAGAACCGCACCTATAGTGTTTCCACTAGCATCTGTATCTAATATGAACTCGTCTCTTTCTGTTGGATAGGACAGAACAGGGGCATTCACCAATGCCGATTTCACTTTCTGAAAAGCAATATTACATTCTTCCGACCATATGAAACTACCGTCTTTCTGTAGTAGCCGATTTAAGGGTGAACACATTTTTGCAAAATTTCTAATAAAACGTCGATAATAGCTCGCCAAGCGCAGAAAGGATTTATGTTCACTGACATTTCTAGGTACTGGCCAGCTTTGGACAGATGCAATCTTTCGGGGTCAGTTCTTAATGCCCTCCTCAGAAACGACGTGCCCTAGGCATTTCACACTTTGTTTTGCGAAATGGCATTTGATGATCTTCAACTTTAACCTGTGCTCCCTAAACCGCTGAAATACTAATTTAAGCCGATCATAAATGTTACTGTATATCAAGACGTCATCTAAATAAATTATACAAATTTCAAATTGTAATCCCTTTAAAACCTTTTCCATTAATCGTTGAAACAAACTTGGAGCACCAGTTAGACCAAATGCATAACGTTGAACTCGTATAGTCCATTCGGTGTCGAAAATGCTGTCTTTCCTTATCGTCTTCTTTTCCTTCAACTTACCAATAACCACTGTCCATATCGATACAAGAAACGAATCTAGTTCCACCTAAAGTGTCAAACGTTCGTCTATACGAGGAATTGGTGTGCGTCTTTCTTTCTTACTTATTTCATTTATCTTCCTATAACCGACACAAAAACGTGTACTCTGATCCATCTTCTTCACTATAACTATTGGTGATGACCACATAAAGGTCTAATGATATTTCGAGCAAGCATGTCTTCTATCAGATTGCATATTTCTTATGTATCAGAATTCGCCCTGCGGGCTGTCTTATAGGTGATTCATTCCCTGTGATTATAGAATGGTGTATCAGGTCAGTTCGTCCTATATCAGATGCTGAGTTAGAAAATATATCTTGATATTCATTCAAAATATATCCCAATCTTTGCCTTTGTCCTGGATCTAACTTCTGATCTATATTGAATTTCATACCAGGAGCTGCAATCTGCTGATCCCGGGTATTTATTTGGATTCTTTATTTCTCAGGAAACATCTGCTTATCATGTGTATCTTCTCAAAATCCTTGTTCTTCCGGAGCTGCTATCTGCTGCTCCAGGAAGGGTATTGAAATAATATCTGGCTCTTTTACACATGTAAGGTGTCCCACAGTTGAGTTCTTGTACATAGTAATTTTTTCTGATGACAAATTCATTACTCTCAAAACGCAGCCCTTTGCACCATCTGTTAATACACGTGCTGTACACAACCCTTCGTATCGACCAAATTTTGAATTGGATTCAAATAGGTATGTACCTGTCGTTGTACATCCTCGCTCTGTCTTCTTTACTTTTCCTTGCACCAACATTTCAGTTCCAGGGGGAATTGTACACCGTTTCCTGTAAACTGACTATACAAACTGCTGTAGTATCTGATGAATAATTGAAAATACTTTCCTTGTTATCTATAATGAAACTCATTCAAAATTGATTTTAACCTTGTTCCAGTGCATGAAATCTGTTCCTAACAAGCAGTGGTGGGCAAGGTACTTTACAATTAACACTTCTTGTTTGCATCTCGTTCTGTTAATACATATTTCTACAACTGCAGTCCCAAACATGTCAATTGTTTCATTATTGGCTGGTGACTGGCAATGCGAAACTGCGAGTTTTGAGTTATTATGTCCTTATATTGGTTTGTACAAATCGAAATGTATAATTATAAAACCGATCCAGTGTCAATTAACGTCTCAATTGAAACCCCCTCAATAGTCCCTGGACATTTCAAAGACATACCTGCTTCAAAGCATCCACTGCCCCTTGTTAATTTGGATCATTGGCTGTATTAGCCGATGTGTGACCCCTAACATCGGCTAGTTGCCGTTTCCCGGCTGTCCTGACTTCAACTGAGGACATTCGTGTCTCAAATGGCCTTGTTGACCATATGACCAACAAGCATTATTCTTTGGACAATTTGTTTCAGATGATTATAGTTCCCACGTGAATAACATCGGTTATTCCCTCTACCTCGTCCCCCTCTTCGCCCAAAGGGACTTTGTCTATCCCTACTATTCCTGGCCTCTCTTTCCTCTTTCATAATCGTGAGCATGTCTTTCATCATTAAAACTAAAACAAGTATCTTGTGATGATGTTGTTGATTCCACACTCGCTTAACACCAAGAAATTTATATTTCAACTCATCATTCCACGAATTAATCTCCGCACATGAATTGAAGTTTGCGATATAATCTTCCCAGTCCTCTTCTATCTCACACACGGAACACATCCGGCATAATTATAGGCTTTTTAATGCCTTCCTCGTTGCCATCCGCCATGTTTGTTTTAAACTAGTTCCCAACTTTTCTACAAAAGTTATATTCCAAATTTATGTGAGGGCAAGTATTATATAACATTCTTCACTACTTAATTAAGTCAATACGCTGCCTATGCACTCAGGGTGTCGCACTATACTACTTATGTCAAAATGCACGTTATACTACCGATGTCAAAATTGCCGATTGAGATTGAAAGTGATAAATAATAAATTATTTGTGTCTAGCTCTCTTAAAGTTTCACGTGTTGTCTTCGTTCCTAACTTTTAATTTGGTATTCTTCAAGTTGTACTTCGGCTTTAACACATTTAATCAACTGTTCGTGCCATTTGTGCTTCAGAGATCGCTTAGCATGTAGACTATCGTAAAGTTTATCAGTTATTTTTTATTACCACCCTTGAACCGCTCCGCCTTTCCCTGGTTATCCTTTTTGCAATAGTGTTATGCCACGAAACTGTATAGCAACCTTTCAGTAAACTTAACTGTTTTCTGGAATTTTGAAATTTAATTTCGGCGTTAAGAAGAGTAGGTTTGTTATCAAGTTTACTTTGATTACGCTCGAGCTCACGGTCTGTAACCTTTGAGTTCTTGCCAACAGTTTTATCTCTGTACTTTTGAAAGGACAGAGTGGGTACAATTACAATTCCTACGACTGTCGCCGGAAGAACAGACTTAACTTGATCTTTAAAGGACAAGAGAGTTTTAATAACGTCCTTATTTGAAATATCAGATTTATATCTCAAGTCCCGGCCCCTGTTCTTCTCTCCTGCAAATTTTTTATATTCGTTTATACCACAAGCAATCTTTACAATAACTGTGTAATCGCTATCTTGATATTTACGTACGAAAGTCAACGTGTCATCAATTAAATCATGGATAAGTGCCCCCTCTCTTTATTACACTCTTAAACTGTAAATCGGGATATTAAAAGGAATCAGATCCACAAATTCTGGAATCTCCAGCAAGAATAAATACAGGTTTTCTGTCCGACATAAAGATATAGTTACAAATGCTGTAAATATGTTCTTCCCTTTATGCAGCGTCTTTCATCTTTCAGTTTATCCGCTATGATCCCAAAGAGCTGCCACCAAATGCACCAACTGAAAATATCGTCTGAACTAGTTACACTTTATTATGTAGTCATCGCTAAATACTTGTATACAATACAGTCTGATACAAAATCCAAATTCATAAATATCTCAAGAATCCGCCATTCTGTCATCCCATTTTCTGTCTTTCTCCCCGGGAGCACCCTACAAACTGTTCAGCAACCCCGGTCTTCTATTTTAACTTGTCACATCTACAATATGGGACCCCCCTCACCTAGAGCATAAGTACATGTAAAATGGTTATTTTCTAGACAAATTTGAATTTTCATAAAAATTAAATATATGATGCACAAATACACGTCAAACTGAAGAATGTGTTAAAGTTTCATTAAATCCCATGGAGTGGTTAAGGAAGAGTAGTGGATACAATATGGGACCCCCTCACCTAGAGCCCAAGTACATGTAAAATGGCTATTTTTTGGACAAATTTGAATTTTGACAAATATTAAATATATGGTGCACAACTACACTTCATACCGAAGAATGAATATTTCATGATATTTCATATAGTGGTTAAGGAGGGGTAATGGATACAATATAGGTCCCCTCACCTCATGTAAAATGGCTATTTTCTGGACGAATTTGAATTTTCGCAAAAATTAAATACATGGTGCACAACTACACTTCAATCTGAAGATTGTGTTAAAGTTTCATGAATTTCCACGAAGTAGTTAAGGAAGAGTAGTAGATACAATATGGGACCCCCTCACCAAGAGCCTAAGTGCTTGTAAAATGGCTATATTCTAAACAAATTTAAATTTTTACAAAAATTAAATATATGGTGCACAACTACACTTTATACTTAAGAATGGGTCAAAGCTTCATAAAATTCCATGAAGTGGTTGAGGAGGAGTAGTGGATACAATATGGGACCCCTCACCTGGAGCGCTATTTTCTGGACAAATTTGAATTTTCACAAATATTAAATACAAAACTAAACTAAAAACTAAACTTCATACTGAAGAATGTGTTAAAGTTCCACGAATTCCATGAAGTGGTTAAGGAGGAGTTTTGTATACAATATGGGACCCCCCCTTCACCAAGAGCCTATGCACATGTAAAATGGCTCATTTTCGGAATAAATTTGAATTTTGACAAAAATTAAATATATGGTGCACAACTACACTTCATACTGAAGAATGTGTTAAAGTTTCATG
>JAOXYI010298798.1:0-10462 GCA_028566495.1 Lithophaga antillarum
TATATATATATATATATATATATATATTTGGGGGGGGTGTGTTTCGAGAACTTTTACACAACCGAACGCAAAAAAAGAGTAAATGTAATTCAGGGTAACCGGGTAACCTCTTTTTTATAATGAAAAGTTATACATGCTTAGCATGATACGACCACTTCATAAAAATTGAAAATTTGCCCTTTTGATCCCATATATCTCAAAAATGATAAAAGTTTTATAAAACTGTTAACATACTAATGAAAGGTCTTAAGACGAGGAATATAAATGATCAAGGGTGCCGGTGAAGTAACATAGCTTTTAATCATACAATTTTGCATATATGACGCTTTTTTTAAAAGAAGAAAGAACTTTATCGACTAGGCCTGGAAAACGGTAACTTTAAAATTAACTAGAAAGGGCAAGATAGGACAAGACCAATATTTTGTCCCCAATTTTCTTGAATTTTCAACTGCAGCATGTTTTAAAACTAATGTTGTAATTCAACAGGATGATGGATTAGCTCTTTAAAACAGGCCACTTAACTGATAAAATATTTGCTTAACCTTGATAAATGCATGCGCCAAAAGTGTTAAAAACGACCAAAACGTCAAAAATTGCTATAAAACAGCGCAAAATTCAGGAATTTTCAAAGTTTTAAATATGAGCGGACACGTGTATCATGAAAATATTTGATGCACACATCAATTGTGTTCTATTGCAATATGTGCATCATTATCTTTGTGGTACAGGCGTCCGCTCATACTTAATTTTACTGAAAACTTACAAAAAACTAGCATATTTCAGGTATTTTGTGAAGAAACAGCAAAAACCGACAACTTCATGACGTCACTATGACGTCATAATGAAACATTTGGACAAGAAAATTATATTTTTTTTGAAGTTTGATGCCTAAAGATAACACATATGCATATACAATAATTATTTGAAAACCTTCGAAAAGGGGGCCAAAAAGGCACTTATGCTACCTTGTCCTTTAGGCTGTGATAGTATAATGTCGGAAAGGTCTTGAATTGTTTTTTAACTTATAATGAATAAATACCATTTGTTTTAAATATAATACAAAACAGTAGTGTGGGCTATTATAATATATGTGGAAAGTTTTTATGTGTGTGTGTGTGTGTGTGTATCCCATATTTTGTCAAACAATGCGGATAATTTATTCACTTCGAAAAAAGGAGCTATATACGAAAATTTATTAGGTAACAGATCATTTGTTCCTTGGGACTTAAACATTATATTGTTGAGAATCTTTAGTGTAGGCTATAAACAGCCCAAAGTATTGAATTACTGAATGACCTATATTCCGAAAAATCCAGAAAATTGTCACAATGCTCATGCTCAGGTTTGAAATACACCAATACATATTACGGATTTAGTCATGTGACGAAGAAAAAAGGGGGGAGTTCGGTTTGTCAATGGTAAAATCAGATTCTCGGGCTTTTTCTTGCAATGCATGTCAAAGTTTTGTGTAGTTTGTGTAGTTATAGGTATGCCAGATGACGCCATTTTGTATTGAGACAATGCATATAAATTGCCGAGGGTGACTTTTTCATGCGTTGTTATTTTTTTAACTTAAAATTAATTCGTTTGAAAACTAAACGTTTGCGTTCCCACCTGTTCAGGGGTTTTGACCATTTTCTTTAATATAATTCATCTATTCTCCCGATATTAATTAAACAAAACCACGCTGTCGATGCTGTGACGTTTCATCGCGATGTTGTTAACCAAAATCGAGATTTATTGAAAATGCCATCACAACTTTGAGTGAAAAGCTGACAGTGAGCCAATGTAAACAATAATGCAACTGATATACGAAAATTTAGCCACAGTTTCGAATTTTAAGAAGATACTTTTCTATTTGTGATAAACCGACTATAAAGCGTTTTTCGACATCTAAAATGTCTAAAAAGATTATTTTCGACCAATTCACGGAGAATTTTTAGTAAAAGAACACGATTTTATTAAAATGGAGGTCTCAACCTTTCAAGCGGGCTATTGTTTATTTTCGTATCTTTCAATTCTCAGTAGCGGCTATGAACGGGAATTTTAAAATTCCCTGGAAACAGTTGTCGATGATGCCACAATGGCGGCGTATTTGAACGTTGCCGACTTATCATTTCATGCTGACGTCTTGGCAGCATCAGGATGGACTTTAAACATTTTGCAGTCAGTTGTTGCAAAGAAACATACAGATGGTAAGAAAAAAATCTCAAATTAAGCAAAGCTGGTGAATATTTTTTTTTGAAAATCTGTTTTTTGAAAATTTTTTGCTTTCTAGACTCTAGATCTCAATCTCATTAAAAAGTAGTGACTTAAAAAAATATTTATCAGCTGATGCACAGCTTTTTCACAAATTCTTTTGAGTGAATTATGGTTTCATTAGGATAAGTGAAACCTGTCCCAGATTCACTCAGCTTTCCTTCTTTAAGAATGTTTTATTTACCTTTCTGATGGCCTGGGAAATATGGGTAGGGGGTGATTAAAAATGTGTATGTTGTAGGAGGGGTCATGCCCAATTTTTTTTTCAGCATTGGACTTAGTTTTTTTTTCTCTTTTTTTTTACACCTTTATATGTAGGGGAAGGGGGAGGGTCAGTTCCTATATATTAATTAAAAGGGATATGGGTTTAATTTGGGTGATATTTTCAGCGTTCTAGTCTCTCATAGCATTAGTATTTTCTTGAGTATGAATTTTGTAAAAAAAAAATGAGTTTTTTGAGTCGAGAAGTGAGGGCAGTATTTGGGTATGATTTTTGTCAAAATATACGGGAATGCGATTTCTTATTTCAAAATTATAACTCCGGTATTACAATATCCATCTTTTTTTTTTGCTGTTCATATGGGTACCATTTTTGTCTATAATGGACCTCACTGTCAAAATTTCCAGTAGTATTCTCCCCGTTGATACATAGATATGTTTATAACAAATCTTTTTGCTGCCCAACCCTTATTTATCTTCACCTGTTCAGAAACCAAAGGTAATAAAAATGCAATTTAAAATTATATTGCTGACATTGCTCCCTTTTTTGATTGATTTCCTAATTGTTACTGTGTGCAGTGACAAATAAAACATTGAAAACTTGGAGCAAGTACAGAGATGGAATTGATAATTGTCACTATACAGTGACAAATAGAAAAAAAAACAATAGGGAGTAAGAACTGAGATATAATTTTGATTAAGTTGAAATTAATTACAGATTTATGTAGAATGAGCAGCAATTTTTCATACATGCTAGCTTAATTCCTCTATAGGTTACACAAGTCAACAAAAATATAACTGAACTAAGGCCAGTTAAAAAAAATGTAGTTTCTCGTTTTTATTTTCACTGAAAATTGACACTGGTGGGTGATTTTTATTTGTTTTTTTTTTATTGCCATTTATTTATATATATTACTGCTAAATTTTCTCTCAAAAATTAAAATTAAAATCTGTTGAAATCATTAAATTCTGTTGTTTTCTTGATAACAGGAATAAAAAGTGTGAGGCAGAAGGAAATTTCAGGGTGGGCGGTGATGAAAAACAATTTTCTTTAACTGGCCCAATGTTCAGTTTCTTCAAAACCAAACCAGAACAGTGTTATTCTGTAGTGCGTACCTGTTTTTCCTTTTAGATAAGTCAACCAATATGTCAAGTGAGAAATAACAAGTTTATATTAAAGGCTATATTATACAGTGATTGAAAGATGAAATGCAGCAATCAAAGCATGCCTCTGAATATTTGAATGTGAAAATTGGTTAATTGTCATTTTATACACAAACTTTAACTGCATTCACCCATATAAAAAATGAATATTCAAATTTACTTTTACCTTGAGCATATATTTACCAGTTACTTGCCAAAGGTCGATGCTTTTCTCCTGACACTCTGGTTTCCTCTGTCTTTGAAACTGATCACCATGAAATAGCTGTAAATTGCTTTAAAAGATGTTTAACGCTATTTACAAATAAATTTATTGCAATTTTTTTTTTCAGAGATCAATGTGCTGACAACATCACAGTATAAACTGATTGAAATTTATGCTGAGGAAAATGGTTTTCCATTATACAAGACTCTTGATGAAATATTAAAGTCTGTGAATACTAATTATAACCCGCCAAAGAAATGAGCAAATGTAAACAGAAAAGATCAGTGAAACATGGTTAATGGGAAGTTGACAGATGTCGTTTTAGATTTGAAGCCAAAATCTACTGATGGTATTGGAACATATTGCACTGACTTGAATATTAACTCTGAAGACCTGTTTAATGCAGAAAAATCTTTTGAAGGCTTGACATTAACTGTTGGTGCATTTAAAGAACTAGCAATTTATAAGGAAATGGAAAACAAAACATTTTCAGATTTATGCCAATGGACAAACAGATTTCTTCCACATTCAATATCATTAAATTCTGACCAGGTCAAATACATAAGTCACAAGGTTCGAGGAAAGAGTAAATCAATGTTAAAGCAAAAACAAACCAAGGAACACAAAAGTTACATGTATAAACCATTTCAAGATTTATTAATAAGCAGACAGTTAGGAAACCAGGACATCTCAAAGTCTAATAATACACAGAAAGTATTAGTAAAACAGTTAGTACAGCAAAATATAAAACTAATAGCAAATCAAAAAACATTACTGAGCAATAATTTGGCACTTTGTGATGAAAATGAATAGTGCAAAGAGTTAATCTGCGAAAATGAAAAAGAAGTAAAAATGTTAAGAGGAAATGAAAATAAAATAATCCAGATGAGTAACAAAATAAAGGAAATGAAAGAAGTAAATGCAATTCAAAAAGCAGACAATTTAGAACTTAAAAAGATTATTACCAAAAATAAGAAAGACAATGTATACAAAAGATTGAAAAGGATGGAAAAAAACTGAAGCTGAAAGAAAAGCTTTTGAAAGAAAAAGAAATGAAAGAAAATGAAATCCATTTCAATAAGATAAGAAAAATAAAGAGGAAAAACACAGAACTGCAAGAGAAATTAAATGTTAGTCAGAAGAAAATCATGCATGCATCTAAAAACATAAATTATTATAAAACAGCTAATTGTAATCTGCGTCAAAAAATATTACAGAAAGAAACAAAAATAAATGACGTTCAGCAGCATGTCATCCAGCTCATACATGAAAATGAAAACTTATACGCTGCAGTTGATGAAAAAGAGAAACCTATAATAGGAAAGGAAGGAAGGCGATTTTCAGATGACATGAGGTTAACAGTCATGGAATTACAAGCCTTAGAAGTGCCAACAGTTAAGTTAGGAAAAGTAATTAAAGCAGTATCTGAAAATTTATGTGGTATAAAAGTAGAAGTGCCTTCAAAATCAACAATTCAGAACATATGTGATGAGGGTCTTGCATTGAGCAAGAAACAGGTGGCTGACACTATTCATGAGAATCAGAATTGGGATCTGTTTTGTGATGGTACTGGGAGAGAAGGACAAAAAATTTTAGATATGGGGGTCCATGTCGGACAATCATCTTTAAGTCTGGGATATAAAACTGTCGCAGTTGAAAATTCTGAGAGTGTTTCAGACATTCTGAAAGAACAGATATCTGAGGCCGCAGAATATCTTGATGATGAAGAAGGAAAACTAAAAATTATTCAGTCACTGACTTGTCTTATGTCTGATCGTTCATCCGTGGTGAAAAAATGTAACGAGTTACTGAATGACTGGCGAAATGAAATGCTTCAAGACACCAATACAGATATTGAAACATTAAACTTTTTGTACTGTACTGCTCATGTGCTGTTAGGATTTCATTCAAAGATTGAAAGTATTCTGAAAGAACAAAAAAGTGAAATTGGAAGAGACCAAAACTAAAAGTTTGAAAGATTCAGATCACAAGAACCTGCTGCTATTAGGCTAATCAGGACTGCAAGTGAAGTTTTTGGACCAAGGGGTGATGAGAAGAACGGGGTAAGACAACAATGGTTGGCATACTGTCAGATGAAAGAAAAGCCCTCACAGATAATTTCATATCGTTCTAACAGATTTAACAATCTGTTCACAGGTGCAGTTAGTATATTAATGCACATAGATGATATTAAAGATTTTTTAAAGAATTATGTCGACAATCCAAATCTGAAGTTACAGTCTGTTTTGTCTGATGTATCCTGTTCTCGTGTCATTTCTCATGTCTTAGCCCTAGCTCTAGTATCACGACATATCACTGAACCATTCTGGGAATTAGTTAATAGCAATACACACTACTTTGACCTATTCAAGTGCATTCAACCACTAGATGATCAACTAAAGATGTGGTCATCAGATGCAAGCGAAATTTTCAATGATGGAAGTGTAAAGTCCATAATGCCTGATTTTCCATCAAGCGAATTTGATGAATTTAGAACCATACTGAATATCACCCAGAAAGATATAGTTAAATCTTGCTTTGAAAAGTTCAGTGGTGGATTAAGTGAAGTGCTAAATAGACATATGAAAGACAATCTCAGTGGAGGAATATATGGTCAAATACCAACAGCACAACAGAAAGCTAAAACAACACAAAGTAAAATCACCAACCTAGCAGCAGAAAATTTGTTTGGTGACCTTGATTATTCAATGAACAAAAAGAAACGAGCAACAATCACACATCACTCCACTGTCGTAATGCTCAAGAGAAACAGAACTGTTCAGTGGATTAATAGGAAACAGAAGAATGATAGACTGTCAATTATGAAAGCAATAAGAAAAAAAGCCAGAGATTTAAGAGAAAAAGAAAAAAGTATGAAAAAGATGTCAGGAAAAAGAGAATTGAAGTAATGAAAACAATAAAAGAAAAGAAAATGAATAAAGATAGGAAGCAGGAAATGGAGATCAAAAGGATAAAAAACAGTGTTAGAAACATGGGTGGCCCAGTAAAGGCAAAAAAAGATATTGAGAAAATTCTTTGCAATTTCAAATCTTTGAATGACAAGAAAGCATGCATTCGTGATCAATTACTTTACTGTAAACATATTTTGAAAATGGATATACCTTTGAGTAAAACCTATAAAAACTTGACATTAGTGAATCTGAAATTTAACCTGTGTGAAATGTTGAAATTAGATGACAAAACATACTGTCCAGGAGTGTGGGTAGCGGTGGCCTATCAAGAAGGATGGTATCCAGGCGAAATAGTGAAAGTCGATCATTCAAATCTTACAGTAAATTTCATGGAACCAAAGCAGTCGTCTTATAGTTCTTTTGCTTGGCCTCGTAAACAAGATCAAAAAGTCCTTGATGAAAAATTTGTGTTTTTCAGTCACTTTGACATTGTCCCCACACCTGGACTCCGATTTTATGTCATTCCTGAGAGAGATGAAATTGTTCAAAAATATGCTGAATACTGTGCTGACTATTTTTAATGGGCATAAAAGACAAAACAACAGTTGGAAATTCATGAGTTTATTAACTTTAAAGTGAGTCAGATTCATTTTGTACAGTCAAATAATAATTCAAAACATGAAGTCTTATTTTCTACAGTAACTGCAGTGCAAATAAATTCTGCATCATACATATATGGAGTAACTTTGAAAAGGTAAAACAAAAACCACAATCTGGATGAATCAGGACAACACAAATTAATAAATGAAAAACAAAACATAACTGAAGGAATAAATGCTCCGACAACACAAACTCCCATAAAAACTGGGAGTGAGACAAGGTTTTCTGGATGGGTAAGCATCTCCTGCTGCAACCACCATTGTGAGGTCCTAATTTTCAAATGATTATTGTTCTACATACAGGACCTGATGGTTGATTTAGATGATAACCAGCTGAATTAGCATTTATAATGAAATATGCAGTGGTTAGTAACCCATGTGTCATGTTAAAATTATAAAAATTGTCACATTTGCCGGTTTTGAAAAGACAAATGACAACACAACAGTATCCATTTTACCAGGCAGAAGCATTAATTGGGGGCATATTGGTTTGAGTTGCAATCCAGTTTTTACTGTTGGCTAGCTTTTCATATCTGTATGTTGTGATTAAAGACCACATACATTATTGTTGTTACAAGATCCAAACCAGGCATTTTTTTTTTACTTTTTGAAAATATCTCAAGAAGTTAAAGTATAACGACATTTGAAAGCTAAAAAAAAGATCTTGAAAGGTGCACATCAAATTTCAAGGATTTATCACTGTTCTGAAACTATAGCAACCCCCACAAGATACATTTTCTACCTTTTAAAAATAAAATTCCATCTTTAATATAGAGAGTTAAGTTCATGAAGAATAATACATTTCAATACGTGCACGAAAAATGATCACAAAACTCAAAAAAATTTGTTATTTTTCTATGTAAATTGTAACAAGGTTGAAAAAAGCTGATTTTCATGTTACCATGGCAACCATAAAACACCCATTAGTTCTTATATTATGTTGGTTACATCAAGTTTTGATAAGTCTCTGTATAAGGCTTCATTGTGCCAAATTTGGTGGACATTGAGCAGACGACAAAAAATTTAGGTCCAAATTTATTACATTTTTAGTTGGACTTAGTCATTTTCAGCTGCAAAAATGTTGCCAAGGTAATAATTCTGGTTTCAAAATCAATATTTTTTCAAGAAAAAAACAAGGGAACACAATAAAAAAGGCCAAATGAGTTCTGTGAACACTTTCATACAGAAAACTAGCAAACTGGTGATTTATCATAAACATTTATTTGAATATTTTAGCGTTAAAAATGGTTTTAAGGCTCTGTTTGTGTGTTGGACTTTGTTATTTTCAGCGGCGGACATTTTTTTCGACCCTTAAAAAGTGATTTTTAATTTACAATATTTACTACAGAATGCTTAAAACTTACACTTTTTTGCATTTTTTTTGTAAAATGTGTACTTTTCAATACACTGAGGGAGAATTATTGATTTATACGCAGCACTTACGAAAATTTTTAGTTTCAAAAACGCGTTTTAAGCCAGTTTCGTCTAAAGTAGGTCAATTTGTCCAAACTTATCTTGAAATTTGCAAACTTCAAAATGTCATAACTTTTGAACCGCTCGAGATATTTTCAAAAACTAAAGTGTTCTGTTCATGATTTTGTGAGATCTATATGATAAATGTATCATATATATGCAGTATTCAATAACAGATTTTCATGTGGCATACCTAGTAGTTATGTGGGAACACGTATTGGATTACTCTCTGTTATGCAATGCATCTGTTATTAGTGCATTATACTGGATTACTGTTTGTTATGCAACGCATCTGTTACTTGTTAATCATACATATCTCTTTTTTCAGAAGTGAATATATTATCCTCATTGTTTGACAAAAAAATTTGACACTAAATTTTTGTAGGCCTACCAAAAAATATTAATTATACTGTCATGATTGGAAAATAAATATGAGATTATTAAGTAATAGATCATATGTTTCTTCACTGGGACGTAACACTAAATTGTTGAGAATTTTTCATGATTTAAAGCATGAAAAATTCTCAACAAAGTAATGTTTGTGTCGCTAGAAACAAATGATCTTTAAATTTACTTAACTAATTGTATATCTCCTGTTTTTCAGAGTGAATAAATTATCCTCGTTGTTTATTGACATAAAAAATATGGGACACCAAAAAAAACCATAAACGTTTCCACATATATTATAATAGCCCACACTTCTGTTTTGTATTTTATTCAAAACAAATCGTATTTATTCATAATAAGTCAAAAAACAATTCAAGATCTTTCCGACATTATACTATCACAGCTGACATTTCTAGTTTATAGATAAGAAATGCCATTGATCAGCAAGTCTTTTGCAAATTTTATTTATATCCACTGGATTTTAAAAAGTTTATTTTCATCTTCTAATATTCTTTTCTAAAAATAACATGATTCGCATATTTGTGTATCGTCGTACAAAATATTATAGTATACTGTAACCAAACTACGAAGATGTGGATTTTCGTAATATAGAATTGGTTATAAAATGTATGAATAGATTTTATATAAAATTTATGTTTTGAAATAACGAGAACCGAAGGGATGCTTGGGATACTTTATTGCGTATCTTAATTTTTGTTATATATTGGAAATTCTATAATCTTCTTCGATCAATCCAAATTCTGCATGGTATACGGTAGAATCAGAAATTGTAGGGTTTCGACATCCCATAGACTGTAATTAGCAACATATGTTGCAGACGATTATTCATCTTTTCTCGAATTATATGATTTATCCTTGTCTTGGTCGATTTTTTGCAGGCTAGGTTAAAATGCTTCTTTGGAGGCTGATGTTACCTTTTTGGAGACTTTATTTAAGTAAGATGTCTGGAGGGTGTCAGATTTTAAAGCTTACAACGGAGGGTTTTTCATTATTATTCTGGCGTTGTCTACAAGCAGTCAGAGATGTCACATGACAATTTACGATTTTAAAGGAATTGACTCGAATAAGGAATGAATAATAAAAGTAGAACAGTTTCACTTTAATTAAATGGGTTTATCTAAGGTAGGTAAATCTTGTCACTGCGTTGAACTCAAGTTAACGTTGGG
>JAOXYI010298909.1:0-10461 GCA_028566495.1 Lithophaga antillarum
GCCACTGCAGTTGTATTTAAGCATCTTTTTCTCCAAATAGCTACATGTTTATATCGCATAAATGAATATTTTGATAGCTACATGTTTATATCGCATAAATGAATATTTTGATAGCTACACGTTTATAAATAGTGATTGCTACACTTATAAATGCAGTTGTCTTACCTTGCATAGTAACTGAATCCATCTTCTTTAATATTCTGAGCTTCAGGTAAAACCAGTCACCAAGAAAGAAATATCCAAAGGAAAACGCTCGAAATACTACCGCGGCAATAAATAGACATTTTGTTGAAACTTTTTAAAAAATGATTTGGAATTACCACCACAAGTCCGAAAATTTAATTGGATAAGGTAAATTGAAATGCAGAACGAGTGAATGTCCCGGAAAATAAAATGAGACGTTCCGTGTTCTCGCTTAAGGAAAACAAAAAATTAACTAAATATTCGCGTATCTTTACAGGTTCTTACCCCCAAATTTATGAAACTATAACAATGGTGAAATACCGTAATCAACATAGTCATGAATACTAGCAGAACTACTCTCGAAATTGGAAGAAACAAATTAACTTTGTATAATAAATTCCATATACTGTAAAAAAAAAACATCTTTTGACAAAATTTTTGAATACAAGTTTAATCCCGTAAATACTGAGTTATGAAAGAATTCTGTCATTTCATAAGAATGCTGGTTCAATGGTGGCGAACCTTTGCCCATTTAATTTTGACATTCAACAACATGTAAGCTATAACGACTTGAAAAAGAGTGTAGTGAACTACGGAGGAGAAAATTACCCACAACTCTGCATGGAGGTCCCGTAAACCGATTCTCTGCTTGATGCAGTAGTAGATAGACAGGTAGGAATTCACGCAATTTGACTGAAAGCCAATGACAGTATCTAAAAATATTATGGTTACAAAAAGTCTTTCCATAAAGATGAAAATACCAGCATAACTTATTTTCGATATCAATATGGCGTATTTCTCTACCTGTTTTATTTTGTCGAAATAAGTAACATGTGGTATCATACAAGCAGAGAACCACTCAGGATTCATTTTTGTTGATGAAACAACAATTTTGCATACCTGTTAACCAAATCCATCTGATTACACAATGGTCACATGTCACTCCCGCTGGTAGCGTTAGTTGTACAGTAATATCCCCTTCATCGTCGGCAATTTTTTCTCTGGTTGTTCCTTTGCCTGCAAACTGAAGTGGGTGTTGTTGGAAGCACTCCTCTGTTACTGCAGTCGTCGAATTTGATTCACACAAATAAAACTCGAAAAATCCTCCACGTTTCTTGGTTAAAACTTGTACTGTTACGTTGATGACGCTTCCCTCTGCGTATATTGCAGATGGGTGTCCGGTAGCATAAATCCCACCAGCTTCGTTCTCAAGAGTACCATTGACAGGGTCTCCACAAAGCCCACATAATGTTGTTAAATTTCCTAAAGTCTGTAAAAGACGATGAAGAATAACGAAGGGCGTAATGTGATATTTAATCAAAAATTAAAAAAAAAAACAAGTTAATTTACTTAAACGAATAAAGAATGGCATACAAACAATGAGATAGTTCGTTACAGATAATAGAAATATTCGAACAGTTCTCAGTGTTAAATGAACTAGAACATGATTTCCAAATAATGTCAACATATTAAAAGGAAATACTATGTTTTGACATGGCTGTCACCCCCGTAATAATAAGTCAGTCCATTTCAAGAGCGTTGATAAGGTTGCGTGCAGCAACTGTTAAGAAATCCAAATTTTAAAAACCCAGTGTACATTTTACAGTTTTTGGGAAAATGGGAACTAATAGAATATAAGACAACAGGAAGGTGAGACAAAGAAATTTGGTATAATCAAACAACAGTCGGTATTAA
Source organism: Lithophaga antillarum (assembly GCA_028566495.1). NCBI lineage: Eukaryota > Metazoa > Mollusca > Bivalvia > Mytilida > Mytilidae > Lithophaga > Lithophaga antillarum. Next base: position 1,879 of record JAOXYI010298909.1, read on the forward strand.
TCAAACAACACATGACAACGATAAAATATTGCCAGTTCATGGGGTTTGTTTATATACTATATATCCTCGTTCAGTTAGTTTACTTAACAAAAAAAAAACCTTGTGTGTAAAAAGATAAGTACAAACACGAGAAAAAAAACCCCAAAACAGTATATAAACAGATATATGTGCCAATGTTGTCATAGCAACCAAATTAAACGTATGGGCCTGGATTCCTATTTCGTACAAAATTACAATTTTGAAACTTTATTTGTTAAAACTCTAACAAAAAAGATTTTGGTACTCCTAGCCTTCTTCATATTATTCTGATTTGGTTTTGATTAAAAAAATTCCCGTAACAAAATTCCCGTTTAGCAAGCTTTAAATTTAAATAAGAAATTAACCCGTTTAATGCCGTCATTTTCGTGATGCTCTGTTAAAAAAGAACAGAATGAAACACAATTTTTATTGGGCCAGGATAATTAATAGACATATTAACAGTTTCAGACCGTTATTAACATTCAGACGTATCTCTTATGTTCACTAAAGTATTTAAAATCGTTTCACGTAGATCGCAAATTGATCAAGTTTTATTGGTGCTGTAGATGGGGTTCATCGTTGGGATCTTGAACAGGGGCCCAGAGAGGCGTTTGCCGCATGACCTCTTCTCAGATCTCCATACAGTCCCCCTTTGCGTGCATGTTTCTTAGCTTATTATATTTTTTTTTGTAATGCAGCTGTTGTATTGTTTTAATGTTGATGTATCTGTTTTTATATTCGGTAAAAAGTTCTCCAGAGCTTATGCTATTTGTTGCATATATTATGCCGAATCAAAATAAAGTTTTACTTAAATTAATACAAGAATAATGAAAAAAAAAGTGTTGAAGCTGAGAATCCCTTATCTGTCGGGTTGTCATTGTTAGTATTTTACTGTAATAAGATACAAAATGTAGTTCCACGCCTTAGACTGTGATATGAAGCATAAAATTTATTGTTAAGATAAAGAGATGTAGAAGAACGTATAAAACTTCGTCTATGATAATGAGTGGATTTTTAAAGGTGCTGTGTAGTTAATATGGGTGCAATTACACTCGTACACGTATTCTTTAATATTCAACTGATTCAAAGGGTCACATGACTGTTGGTCGTCGTCTGTCAGCTCCTCTCCAGAACCACCAAAACAAATAGAATGAATCAAACTTGTCAATAATCATTCTGACTGCAAGTTAATTAAGATTTGTACAAACCCCAAGGAGAACGTTTAACATAACCTGTAGTGGAAATGTGATAAAAAGTGGCACAAAGTGTCTTTGTGACATGGAAATGACATAGAAATATTCTTTTAGTAACCTGTAGTGGAATGTGATAAGAAGTGGCAAAAGTGTCATTGTGACATGGAGATTCACTTTTATTTAAGCTTGGGCCCTGGAATCCAGAAGATATGAGCTCTGGGCCCGAAGTTTAATATGCTTTAGTGGGAAAAAACTTTAAATTTTCAGAGCCATAAATGCAAACGCTGACATGCAGTTTAACTTTATTTAAATAAAGACCCCAGTGATACAAGCCCCAGCTTCAAATAGTCTTCAAAAAATGTGGGAAAACTTTTTAAAAAGTCTTTTTTTCCGAAGGATCGGCAATGGAAATGAGATTATATATGACATGAAATATCATTGCACCATGGAAATTCATTTTTTTAATAAATATATCATATGATTTGATATATGTTTCATGTGTGAAACTTTAAAATCTTCCTCAAAATCATTCAAATGCAACGTCAGTAACATGTTGCATAAGGCATCGTTGTGACGTGGAAATTGTCCTATAGGTCCACGCGCAGCAGCCCAGCGTTTAGCATAACCTTTAATTGAATAAACTTTGAAAAAATCTCCTACTTCGGAACCGTCAATAACCGATGCAGTAATATTTCTCGTGAAGGATCATTGTGACGTGGAATTTGAATCTGTTTAAATCTTAGATGAATACCCTATAGCCCTTTTCGGAAACTCAATACGGAATCAATACGGAAGTACCGACTTTGATTTTATGCTACAATTTCTATGACCGGTTCCCTGCTTCCGGTGAGTGGCGGCAATGGAATTGCACGTTAATCAACGTAACTAAAATCGGTTATTGTAGCAATAATGCACATAGTGCTGCCGATTTACATAATTTTATTAAAAGTTCAGATGAAACAAGATAATTCAATAACAAAAAGTAAGCTAGAAAAGCAAAACAGTTCTTTAAAATGGTTAGGGATAAATTTGCATCGCTTCCTTCCCTCTCGCTTGACAAAAATCGTCTGTACTCACCGCCAAGGGAGACAACTCCCAACAAATACTAATTTTGGACCAAAGCCGGCCGTTACGGAATGGGTTTCCGAAAAGGGCTATAGCAATTATAGTCAGAGGTACATTGTATATTGCAAAGTTACCCTCTTGAAATTCAGTTTAGCCGGTGTTAGTGCGTTATTATTGTATTGGTTGTATTTGAAAGTTTTTTCAATACTATATACAGTGATGTAATTTAAAAATACAATGTACAGTTAGTTACGAATAAAAACTAAAATCCAATTACTGTCTAACGCTTAACTTCCCTCAAGAGCTTCTGAATCCAGAAATATTCCATATACTCTTTACAGATAGCTATCACATTTGCGTGGCCCTAATGGAAACAGCATGAAAACATCATCGCATAGTTCCAAAATATGTGAATCAAACCCAAGCTATATGGACCAAGAAAACTGCATCTTTAAACGTTACGTCTTAAGACAGAATAATCTAGTATTGTCGCTAAATTATTATTATGGATAGGTGGTAAGTTTAAAACGATAATGCAATAACCAGAACGACAATCGTACTGCATTTGATTCTGAGTTCTTTTTTTGACATACGAATCCAGCATTATAATTTTTTTGTATGTATTAGCATCTAATGGGAATATTGTTTAATTATTTTTTTATTATGCCAATGTAAGACGACAGTAGAATGGCAATGAATGACAAAAAAAATCACAGTCCGGACATAACAAAACAACAACAGTATAAACAAAAGAGGAAAACGAAACACTAGAATCGAAGATCGGACAGCAAAACTCTATACAAAACCAGCAATGATAACAGGTGAATCGATCAGGTAAACGTCTTCTGCTCTGTACGCAGCAAAGGCCATGAAGTCCTAAAAGCCTGTATGCAAGTCATAACCAGTAAGGAGAGACAATAATTAATTATAACACCGGATTCATATATATGACTAGTTGAGACACGTAATTCCGTATGGATCGACCAATACGTGAAAAGTAAGATTCTAATTTAATCATTTTGAATTTACAGTTATTTCATTTAAAGCGTATTTTTTTATACGTTTATTTAATTAGTCACACCTTTTTGTTTGCTTTCTTGTTCTGATTTGGGTCAGATACGTTACTATTCTAACTTTCTTTAACTTTTCTCTGATTTTAAAGTCTTATTAAAAACTGCATAAAAGCTAGAATTGATTCTATGAATGGTGGTTTGTTCGGTCTCATGAGTGGTGTATGTTTTGCCAATGCTATTGCCTTTAGGAATGACTTCCTGTTTTAATCTGTGTACGATCATAATATTGACTCGTATAATACAAATTACAATGTCTATGAGTACTACAGCCTCTTCATTTTTAAAGAACCTACATTTTTTAAAACCTATCAGCTCTTCATGATAAATATATTGTTGTTCTAACTGATATGGCCTCTAAAAATGTAGTATTTGTGTGCAAGGCCCATTACTATCACTGTTTAACAGAAGAACTAGAATAATGATACACCTAGTAGTTCGACACCACCTGCACTAGAATTTCTAGAAAACAATAAGTTGGTTTTCTTCCCATATAAAACTAAGGATAAAGAAGCTGGCTCCCCTTCTTTATGCTGGATGCAAAATTGCCAGCAGTCAAAGAAGGTCTTCAGAAAGCTTTTCTACAAAAGCTGTTTATTAGATGTGGGTTCTGAAAAACCCTGAAGATTTGGTAAAGTGTTTATAATCACAATCATAGAAATGTTGCATTAGTATTAAGACTTTTGATTTCTCTACCTTGTTCTACAGTTCCTCATTTAATTAACTTTGTAGTGTTGTGATAATGTAGCAAAACTGAACGACAACCTAACACTGTTAACCTATGTCCTTTAATAAACAATCAACGATACCGAAATTAATTATGTGCACAATAAGCACATTTTAAAAAAATAATGTCTCCTCAGTTGTGCTCGATGCCAAATATTTGGAAAGCCAAAGAATTCCAAATGTTGAAGAGCAGACAAAACCAAAATGTCCCCCCCCAAAAAAAAGTACAAGCAAAACCTTCTAAGGATACCTTTACATGAGGGAGATAAACCTTAGTTTTCATAACATTTCTAAATTTCCTAAAACCGTTAATTTTTTAAATGTTTTATATAATTTCATGCCAGCACCAAAGTACTGACTACTTGGCTGGTGATATGCTTGGGGACTAATAGTCCACCAGCAGTGGTATCGACCCAGTGATAGTAATAAACGATCAACGATACCGAAATTAATTATGTGTGCAATATGTGCCTTTCAACAAATAATGTCTCGTCAGTTGTGCTCGAAAACACATATTTGGAAAGCCAAAAAACATCAAATGTTGAAGAGAGGACAAAACCAAAATAATCCAAAAAGTACAAGCAAAACCGTCGAAGGATACCTTTGGAGATGTCTCGTACTATAATCTGCAACAAGATATCAAATCTGCAATATATATGTGAGAATCAATCTCAAAAGTTATGATATATTAATAATGGTTATAATTTACAAATGATATACGTGTACCCAATATTATCAGTATATCATAAAGAGCATCATATACATCGACACAAAGTAAACGGATGAATATGATTCAAAATTGCTTTGTAGTAGGTATATTTTTCAAATCGATTAATTGTATGCAATACAAAATTTATCCCGTTATAATTGCCGATTTAAATCCTGATCTAAATTTTGAATAAAATCATTCTGTTTACAAAATGTAGGAAAATTACCAGAGGAGCTAAAATTGTTGTACAAACCTTATTTATTTATAAATAAAATGAGAAGACTACCGGTCATGTTTCACAGGGCAAATATCCACAAGACTAGACAAAGCCGTTATCACAAACACAAAAGTAAAAGTAGAACACGGACACACCAATGAAAATTAAACTCCGCAGCTGTTTTAACGTACTAAAAATCCTTTGATTTTGTATCCTTGCTTTTGGACATTCACAATATACTGCAGAGATATAAGCTATCGAAATGCACATCTGGCACAAAAATTTGTACATTATAAAATATAAAGATAAACAGGGAATTTCGACAATCTGGTGAAAAAGAACACTAGAGTCTACTATATCTCGTAATTAAAGAACAAAAAGACATTTGCGTCTTGACCTGGGACAGGCTTAAAATTTATTACATTAGATAAAAGTAGAAACATGTCAAATATTATACATGGGAATGAAGTCTTGGTATAATGAATATGTAATCAAGTGAAATATTTTCCCCTTTTTGAGACCAAATATTCCAGGATAAAAGCCTCGCGACCATACTTTTCATTCCGTATTTGTGAAGCTTTCTACATGGTGTTAGAGGTAAACTGTTGACTACAAAATCGTAGTGTGTACATTTTTAAATTTTCATGTTTAGAAAGTACACTCCTACGTACGGAAACACTATTATGGATCATTTGATTCTTGTATCATCTACATATCGTTAGCACAGGGACATAGTTACTATATCGGCAGTCCACATACGAGAAAGATGAATAATTTTTATTTCTTTTAACATAAGCACTGTCATTACAAGAAAATAGCAGTAGAGTACCAAGCAGTGTTCTGAAACCAATGATCCATTAAAGAAGAGATATATTTATTTCAGGAAAGAGGACAGTAATACTGTCATACTTCAACTCCTTAAGGATATCTCTATAGACCTTGTCATTCCTTTCAATATTAGTATGTCGCTTCTGTTTCAATCTATTTAATTATTCAATTTTTGGTGACAGAGAAATATATATTTTTATCGAAGCTGAGTTCTTTTGCCTTAAGTATACATCATTCCCGATTAAATCAGAAACATTTGATAAAATGATTACAATTTGTATCGTTTCATTGATTTTGATTAAAGAGGTTATACCTATGGATCTACATGAATATCTTCACAGAAACCCCTTTTAATTCCTAAAGTGATTCTAAATTGCTTATATTTTTCACTTTATTACGACTGATCTCCTTTCTTTCAAATTCGGTCATACTAATACAAAAATGTAATCAGTTAAACATCCAAAAAGTAAATTAAACAGAGATTGCAGAAGCTGATATGGAGTGTTGATTAAAAATACAAGAGTAACAGTAAGTTTTTAACCACAAGATAGACATTTAGATACAAATTACAAAGTTCAACCAATTCATCAATCCTAAAAGGTAGCAAGCCTGATCAAAAACACAATCAAAACGTTCTTGTACTTAATGAAAACAATTTGAGAGATTGAAAGACATTAACTTAAATACAATGTTAATAAATGAAGAAAGCTTTGCACGATAGGAAAAAATATATAACTAAATCGTGTAGACAAATTATCTTAGAGCGCTTAAAAAGCTTCAAGGGGAAATTAACCTGATTGCATCAGCTAAAAATTGAAACAGTATAGATGTGAAAAGGAGTTAATTTTATTATTTTAAAATTTAAAACTTTAACAGTTGATAATCATTTTATGTCAATGATATTAACAATAATGATTGTTACAATAACTGTGCATAAAAAATACAGCTAGGACTATTACTTTTCGAATTCGGACAAATATCTTAGCGACCAACATTTCACTAATATTCTTGCCGAAGTAAAACTGCTTAAATTTTTAGACATGTTAAGCAGAAAATTTTTTCGCCGAAATTAAAAAAAAAAAGTTAGGTAGCCACCATTTCGTTCATGACTGGATGCTGCCAGTTTAGCGATAACACTTATGACATATTATGCGTCATAAATGTTATTCTGCGTTTTCAAAAACACAGTCGATTTGAATAAGGGTAGGAACCTATGTTTTTTGGTTTTTTTTTCATTTTCCCACGTTTTCAATAAAGACAGGAGTAAATCGAAACTGAACCTTCGTTGGGGGACGAAGCTGTAGTATAGCACTGGAATCGTGATATATACAAAGTTATTAAGGGACAAACATTTAAATTGTGAGTAAATATTTTGGAACTTTTACAGTGCATAGTCGGAGTTTGATCTGCACTGCTTTAGAAACTTTCCCCACATGTGTTTTCTCTGCTTTAAGGAACTTTGATAAATTGTGCACTTAGACCTTATTAAGACTTCTCGCACTGGTACTTTTTGTCAGTTAGTTGGTTGGTTTAAAAGCTACTTAATGTTGTTGAATACCGATAATTAAAAAAGCTAACAATTTATTACAAACTCTTGAAAGTAAAGAAAACAGTAACGGCTATTCCTATGATTATATTCTATTTATTACATAGATAGCGATGAAAAACCGTGATCTCCCACTGAAATAAAAATGATATTTCACACATGAAATAACAGTCGCCCTTTTCAACGTCGTCACATTACAAAATATTTGTGCGTAGGAACACGGGAAATGAATTCCTCGTAATTTCAGCAATATTTTTTGTAAAAATCTATGTAATAAACAAAGTAACTACTGTCGCAATTCAAATATGGAAATATATACAACTCGTAACCGAACAACATTGATTTATGTATTGTTTGGTTACTCGTTTTACATATATTTTGCCATATTTGAATTTCAAAAGTAGTTACTCTATATTTAGCATTTTAATCTATATGTAATCATGATTCCTGTAAGTAAATAACGCAGAAAACATATGTGTATCCTTCAGAAATATAGAAAAGGAAACAAATCGTCTTAAAATGCATTTCGTGGGAGGGCGTTCTTTTGATTCGAAATATTTTTCAAAACGCAGCACATATTTCCAGGAACTCTGCTTTGACCTTACGTCTTTTATGCCGTAAATTTGTTATCGTAATTACATTTGGAAGGCCTAGGACAAAACTCCACAGAAAATGAGACAACATAGATCATTATAACTGACATGTTGTTATTGATTGTATTATTTGTGAAACTAAATAGATTTTAATTACGCTGTTGCTTGTATTAACTGTTCGTTTTTTATACCAATGATACCTTAGCGTAAACAAGGAGTTATTGTTTGATCAAACCTGGACATGTATTGTTAATGTTATTTATTTTATGTGACACTAATACCCAATGCAACTCAAATTAATACAAGTTTGCAGATTCTAATCAAAAACCTTTCATTCAAACATGAAAGAACATGCACAATGTTTCCACATATAGAAACTCTACAGTACATGAGCTCTTCTGGAAATACTCTTGAATCAATTAAGTGGAAAAGAATCTTAACTGGTTTCTTTGCAGGTATAATGTAAATCATTCGAAAATTCAAAGGTAAAGTTTCAATCAGTTATATCTCCTTAACGATTTGAAGATTGCAAAATAATGATTTAAAAAGATGAACGTGGAAAGCTACGTGAATCACATAAGCCAATCGAGCGTACTAGGACACTGATTTGTGTATTTT